>VUQH01036161.1:24970-46893 GCA_015106775.1 Etroplus canarensis | reverse complement strand
TCTTTCACCTAATAGAGAACATTTGGTGCATCATTAAACGAAAAATACATCAAAGACGACCACGAACTCTTCAGCAGCTGGAAACCTATATCAGGCAAGAATGGAACCAAATTCCAACACCAAAACTCCAGAAATAATCATAACCTCGATGCCCACACGTCTTCAGACTGTTTTGAAAAGAAGAGGAGATGCTACACCATGGTAAACATGCCCCTGTCCCAACTATTTTGAGACCTGTAGCAAGCATCAAATTTGAAATGAGCTCATTTAATGCATAAAATTGTAATATTTCTCAGTTTAAACATTTATTATATTATTTATGTTCTGTTGTGAATAAAATATTGGCTCATGTGATTTGAAAGTCTTTAAGTTTTCACTTTGTTCAAATTTAAACAACGTCCCAACTTTTCTGGAATTCGGGTTGTACTATCAGATTTAAATAACCTTTTAAAACATTTAGATGTTGATTCCTGGTTCAAGCCCTGGGGGACAGACAAGTCCCTTCCACAATAGGAGGGTTGCATCAGGAAGGGCAATCAGCGTAAAATCTGTACCAAATTACCAATACGGATTTATTCACTGTGGAAACCCCTTTGGGGAAACACAAGGGATCAACCAAAAGTTGCTGATGCCTGAAGTCTTCCAGCACAAATGCAGCCTATGTGTAAGCTCAAAGGGAAAGATCTGTATTCCAGGGAATCTGGGCTTCTAGTCTATTCTTTACATCACTTCTGCCTTCCCATGCCATCCAACTCAATTTTTTCTACATCACTCTGGCCCAATCACTTTTCCACCCATCTTCTGAGAGCCAATCAGCCTGTTCCACGTGCTGTAAATCTCAGTGCTTTTTTTGTCGTTCTCCCTTTCAGACCCGCGTCCACCTGCTTTCTCTCTATAACCACCTGTGTCTGGACTTGGGGTGTGGGGGCATCCTTCACTACTGCCTATTACTGTTGGAACTCTGCTCTGTATGCTGTACCTCAATTATGTCAGTAGGTTTAATTCTTTCAAACAGTCAATCCTTATTGAATTGGAGGTATGGCAGTGGTGGACTAGGCGAGTTAAAAGTCAAGTCCATCCATCCATCCATCCATCCATCCATCCATCCATCCATCTACTTAACTGTTTAATTGATTTAAGGTCAAAGGTGGTAAAAGTAAAGTCAATATGCCTTAGTATGGATGGATTAGTTGGACTAAAATTGTCCACACTAAATACGGTTGCCCACAAACCATGAATGACTGAAAATTATCTCTAGAAAAGCCCTTAAATTTGCATTTTGTCACTTAAATTTCCGTACTCTTTAGTGGGCTAGACTATAATGCGTCCGCATTTCTATAACTGAAGAAAAAAAATCAGCAATATGTTGTGTGAGAAAAAAGAAGATGAACCATGAGCATGTGAATAAACTGAAAAAAATTGGGATACCATTTAAGTGAGCAGCTAAACGCGCTTTCAAGAAAATTATTTTGAGATTAAAATCTGCTTGTTGTCAACAGCTATGTTGTGAAGATAACTTCAGTAAAGAAAGAAGAGTTAAGCTTTTTAAGATCCATTTGGTGACATGTATAAGACATCAATCACCGACGCTGAAACAGCACTGCGTGATGCTAGTCTGAATACTGCCTCTTTTAAGACTGACACATTGGACAAATGTATCCAGGCTGCCAGGCTATTCAACTATTCAAGCACACACACATACACACACACACACACACACACATACACACACACACAAAAGCAGCTGAGGGTGAACAGTGAATGCATCTACTGAATACCCATTATGCTGCTTTAACCACCACAGTTATATTTTTCACCTGACATCTCTGGGCCTCACACATGCAATTGCAACAATTTTATTTATTTATTTGTTTTAAATAACTGTGCTCACAAGTACAAACCTTGAAAACTAAACTGTTCAGCTTCTATGCAGCTATTGCAATAAAGAGCACAACACAGTGCAGAGTAAGCTTCCTTGAGAAAACATGTCCTGCCAGTCCCTTTAAGCCAAAACCAACAGCAGCAGCACTACTAAATTCTGTGTTATTACCAGATTACAGCAGATCAGATCAGATAACGGGTTAACAAGAACAAAGAGGCTGTGCTTGGCCAATCAGAATCCATTTCCCACGCAACAGAAACCCTAGCTACAATGCCAGCCAATCAGAAGGAACCTTGCTCTGTGAGGGACATTATGAAAAAGGAGTCCTTTTCTTCCTCTTTCTTTACTACCAACACAATACCTGCTTACATAAGAACCTGAACACTTCCAGAGAGGTTCAGCTCTCTGAGGATGTCCTGCTGCTCATGTTTATACAGCGAAAACTCCATTAAAATTGATGAAGAGGCTGAGGAGAACAAGCCCAGAATATCATTCTGCATGTGAAACAATTTGAAATGTCAGCAGAAATATGTTTATGTACAGAAATTCCATTTAGTGTTTTTATTGTCCTCTCTAGACAAACAGAAACACTGCAAACAATGTACAGAATTCTCATTAGTGGATAAGAAGATAAACGCAGAACATTAGGATCAGAAGAATTTATATTCTGAACACTGTATCTCCTTCTTGCGGGACAATATTGTTTAAAACTGCATTTTAACAATAGTTATGATAATTACATGTGAAAGGAGATCAAGCCTGTACTGTCCAAAACACAGAATTATCAGGCAGTAGTACAGTTCCCTCTACTGTGGTTTCAGCGTGTGCTTACAGCTAACTTTGCTGATTTATTTCACTCTCACCACTAACATCAACACCAGGCAGCTTTCTACCCCCACAAACAGCTCTAAAGTACAGCACTATATCTACCCATCAACAAACAGCCCGTGGGTAAATTTAGCAGCATGCTGAAGACCATAGTTGCATTTATTATTAAAAACAAACTAAAAGTTATTATCAGTGTAAATAGTGGGCTTAGATGGGTCAGATACTCACAGATAAAATATTGAATCTGGTGATTGTGCTCAACACATGCTGTAACTTCAGTGGTGTGTCTGGAGAATGTGCAATACCAAAAAATATCGCTATAATATCCCTAATACAGGACTCTGTGCAGTGAAAAACTAAGTACACCCTTACTGTTTCCATAGGAATGAAAGCAGTAAGAAGCATCCAGGTGATGGTAATCAAATGCACTTGATTAGCTGATCATAAGTCGGTGTGCCCATCTGTGTGACTGCATACTGGCTTTCAATTCTTTTAGCTTGAAGACACAACTGTGTGGGGGAGAAGTAATCCTGTCATTTTGATTTTTTATCAGTCATTTTGACATGAAGTATAATTAATGTTCTTCTTTTTAACCTTGATTGCCAGATATAAAACCAAAGATATAGACAGAAGCACACAGGTATTAACTTCATTAAGTGTGTTTGTTGTTCTCATTTTAAACTAAACAGAGAACAAAAATAAGAAAAGACATGAGAAATAGAGAGAAATATTGACAGGGTTTTCTATTTTTGATAATCTGATAACTATGGATTAGTAAAAGGTTCTCTTGAAAAATCAATGATATTTTTTTTCTCCACAACCACACACACTGTTAATGGGTTCTTCAGAAAAAATTACTGCTTTACTGCATGGCATAGTTTAAAGGACTATGGTGGGAAATTGACCTATTTATGAAACACTTGAGGAAAAGGAAAACAAAGCTGTAACAAAGGACATCCTCCCAGCTAAATCATCAGGGCTGTACTTCCAGGAAAGAGTCTGAGCCCAGGAGGGGGGCATCCGAGTGAAGGCACACCCTCGACAGGCAGAAACAGACAACACAGCCAAAGGAGATGCCAATTATGATGATGGATGTAGTCCATGGTCACAGTAGGACACGTATTTATTGGATGCAGTGCTGGGACTATTTGTGCCATAAAACAAGGACAGCTGACAAATTTTGTTGTGCGCAGAAGTCAAGAAAGATAATAAATTCAGAAATTCTTTAAGTCACATCCCCTTTTACTATTTCCATATGTCTTTAATGTTTGCCACAGTATATCGATAATGGCACCTAGACATTACACCTACAAGAGCTTTTATGCCATCCTACTGTAAATCCATATGAAATTGTTCCCAACTTTACAGCTATAACAGTTTCCACTCTTCTGGAAAGGCTTTCTACAAGAGTGTGTCTGTGGGAATTTTTGCCCATTCATCCAGATAAGCATTTGTGAGGTCAGACACTGATGATGAACAGGAGTGCCTTGCTCAAAAAGTCCCGTCTAGGTCATCCCAAAAGTGTTGGATGGGGTTGAGGTCAGGGCTCTGAGAGGGCCAATCAAGTTCTTCCACACCAAATTCCTTCAGCCATGCATTTATGGAACTTGCTTTATGCATAGTCATGCTAGAATAGAAAAAGAGCCTTCCTCAAACTGTTCTTACAAAGTTGGAAGCACAGAGTTGTTCAAAATATCTTGCTAAGCTGAAGCATTAAGATTTCCCCTTACTCAAACTAAGGTGCTCAGGCCAACATCTAAAAAACAACTCCATAGCATTATCCCTCCTCCACAGTCAGACATTCTTCTGGCATTCACCAAATCCAGAATCATTCAGACTGCCAGACAGAGAAGTTTGATTTGTCACACCACGGAACATGTTTCCACCGCTCTAGAGTCCAATGGCAGTGTGCTTTACACTACCCCATCCAACACCTGGCACTGTGCTTGTTGATGTAAGGCTTGTATGCAGCTGCTTAGCCATTGAAACCCACATCATGAAGCTCCCAAGTACACAATCTTTGTACTGATGTTAATACCAGAGGGGGGGGTTGGGACTCTGCAGTTATCAAGTCAGCTGCGTGTTGCTGACTTTTAAGCACTTTGTGCCTAAGCACTCAGCAGTCCTGTTTAGTAACTTAATAAAGTCTGCCACGTGATGTCTGAGTTGCTGTGTTTCATAAACACTTCCACTTTGCAATAATGTCACCTACAGTTGATCGTGGAATATTTAGGAGGGAAAAAATGTCACAAACTGACTTGCTGTAACGGTGGCATCCTATTACAGTACCACGCTCAAATTTAGTGAGCGCTTTAGAACGTAAAGACAGACTGCATGGCAAGGTGCTTGATTTTATACATCCGGGACCGAATGAAAAACCTGAAATTGAGGTGTGGCCTAATACTTTTGTCCACATAGTTTATAAACACACAATATATTACTTGTGCTAAATATAAATATTTTTGTTACTGTAACTCCAGGTAATGGGAGATCTGGCGTTATGTCGATAAAATTGGAAAATGTAATTAAAATTGAATAAGACAGTATGACCAAAACTTACTTATGTTATGCACGTGCACATGATGTGACATGTCCAGTAAGCAGATTTTTTTAATTTGCAGATTAGCTGCAGGAATCTACAGTAAAACTTGCGAACTTAGAATCTTTTCACTGTCATAAAGTCTTTTTAATGAAACCAAATTCAGGTGCGTTTTATTGTAGATGTTTAGATGACAACTAAAATGCTCCTAAACCCAAATATCACAGACATGTGGCTGCAGGGTTATCATGACAGGTCCTTCAAGAGGCAAGTCTTGCTACTCTGCAGTTCTCTTAGTAACACCTTCAGGAAGTTATTGATTTCAGAAGTTATTTTTGACACTCCAATCGAAATGAATGAGGAACGAGCCATGACTATTCAGTGGTCACCGACAACTGCATGTACAGAATCACCAGTCAGATCACCAATGCAGCGGTGCAACAAAAAAACTGACTCATATGTTATGCATCCTGCATCACTGTCACACTGTGGCAGCAAACTCATTTGCCCCCCTTTTACAGACAGTCTCTATTTCTTTTTCCATCACTTGCAACAGTGGCACAGTCGGTAGCTGTCTGGGTGCTGAGTTATAGGGTCAGTGTTTTCTCTCTGCAGGGTGAATGAATGGCGCTTTTGTTTGGCGCGCACACTCGCCACCATACAGCAGTGTCAAAACAGAACCAGCCAAAAGCTGAAGAGCACTAAAAGCAAGGAATGCTGCTGCTAAAAAACCCTGAAGGTTTCTTGGAGGCTGTTTCACCGCAGCACTAAACTCAACAAATCACTGGACTTTATCTGCTTCTCTCTGTCTAACCAGGAAGAGACAGTATGTCAAAAAAAAAACTATACAGATAACTAAAAAAGAAAGATGGAAAACAACCGGGAAGTGACCCGATGTCACACTACACTGAGTCATGTGGTCAGGGTGGAAAATTTTCACCCACTCCAGCCGGGTGCTGGGAGCCAAAACAAAACGAAGGAGGACACATTCCATAACTCAGTAATTATTCATTTCTACCATGTTAACTGAAAGTTAGAAGACTATTATTTATCAGAGGAAGAATGGTAGCCCCGCTACTGTTCTAATGAATTACATCCTCCTTTTTCAGCTGGGCCCTGACTGCAAAAATGCCATGTTGTCAAGCAAATCAGGGGGTTTGTATGTGTGATGACCATGTAATGACCTCAGAGATTTTACATTTTTCACACTTAGCCCAACTGTGGTTAGGTTAAGTTTGTGCTGATATTGACATAAACAACATGAGAATTAATTTTAAAGTAGGTTTGTCACTAATTTCATGAGCATCCTACCATGAAATGAACAGGAAAAGGACATTTTCCACTTGCTCGTGGCACTACATCCCCAATAAGGGGATCACAAAGTAATCAGGAGACCATCAAAGTCATTACTGGGATACACAATCCATTGATGATGTAAGATGACTAAATTTCATAGTTTCATTCAATCTGAGTTCAATTGCAGCCATAACACAAAGAGACAAGTGTTGGCATTCTTTATCACTTGGTCTACATGCAGCCCAGACAAAATCAGTAAGGAAGCCATAAAACAGAAGACATTAAAAAACACGGATAGATCCAGAACAAACTGGTGTTCCTTAGGAATCTCATTTCAGCTCTCTGACAATGAAACTCAGAAATTCCATCTAATGCTTTTTCTGCTGTCGACAGAGTCGATCAATTTCTTGCACGGATACGTTCATGCATTACCTATTGATCATGGACTGGTTTAGTAGTGTTCACTGCATGCAACAGAAGACATTTTCTTTACTGAAGTCTGAATGTATTGTTTAACTGTATTTAATTTGGTATTGAGTCTATGCTATTTTCTGTTGTTACTGTTGTTACTGCTGGAAAATAATACAGGTGGTGCTGCATACACTGGGGTGAACTGATGTCCATTTATTTGTTGATATAGCAAAATCCGATGCCTTATTGATCCTGTATGTTCAACTCTGCTGCCACAAGATGAGCTAAAGTCTTTCCCACAGAATAACATTTAGTTTAGTGTCAACAGTCTGCACTGTCTCTGTACTTTGCACGCAGTCATTTTGTTTTATTTTACTGATAATGAGTTATTTGTTATATTCTATTTTTACTGAGCTCTGTTCTACTTAATCAGGCTAATATGTTTTGGTTTTTTTTCTATTTCTGCAGCTGTAACACAGGAATGTGTGCACAGCAGGGCTGTCAAGTATAATTCCAAATTCGATCACACACTTGAATACTCAAGAAAATCAGACATTTGATTGTGAAAATTAGCAATCGATAGTGGGGAAGGAGTTAACGGGGCAATAGCCAACCCCAATAAAGCATGCTGAGTTTCTCAAAGTCAGAAAACCTGTGGGACGCACACCGAGGTGTAGCTCCGACTGCTTCAGATTTCAGACATGGCTGTGCTTCAGACTCCTTCATGCTTAGAGCAATATTCAAACAGTTCTGTGTGGGGTTTGTGGAACAAATAATCAAATGTGATTTTTGGCCAATTTTCACAGCATTAGTGCAGAAGAGAGAACACAGCATCATCCAGTTAAACAAAAAAGTCCCATCGAACACTTAAATATCAATGAATGACATCAGTGACATTGACTCATTATGCCCCCTTTGATCACACTGATCACTCGACTGACCTCCAACATGAGTTTCATGTACTGAGATGGCAGGTTTTCTTTGGTGGGTGGTATAGTAATAGATTTCTTCTTATTATTGTGTTTTGCACAAAACAAAAAAAAAGACTGTTATACTAAAGTGGTGCCCCCGTAATGTAGGGCTGCCTGAGGAGGGGGTGCATTCGGTGTAAAACCTCTGCTAAATTACCGATGTAGATTAGCCCGCTGTGGTGACCTCTTGGGGGGAATACAAGGGAGCAGCTGAACGTACTTTTTCCTCTATACTAAAGTATTCACTGTTATTTGCATCTCAGAAAAGTATGAATTTCAAAATGTGTACTCTCCCAATTAAACTAAACTCACAAGAGGAAGGTTTGAGAGAGAAGTTAGATTGAGAGTGACACCAAAGTGAAACATTTTCAAAAAAATATTGTGTCTCAAAGGGAAGGCCAAAATATGAAGACCACACAGGCCATCGAGGCTGCCAGTCAATCGAAGTTGGTAATCACACCTAAATTTCATTTAAAAATGAAATGTGTTGTCCACAAAATGTACGTAACAGCAGCACACCCTGCACCTTTAAACTTTAAGTCAATCAGATACTTTTCACACACGTCACACAAACACAAACACGGGTCAATCCCTTGAAATAACTGTGTTCTCAGGGAGCAACAGATCGACGTATGACCTTGATGCCGGCTTTCCCAAAGGCTGACTGACAGTTTCCGGCCTCTCTGTCTGAACTTGAGAGGCTTACAGACTCTTGCATAACAGCCGACCAGCCACCACTGACAGGCATGAGCGTTAAAAGACAACCAGCCGCAGTAGAATGAATGAAGCAGCGAGAAACTGACTGCTTATATTTATGGAAATGTATAAGACACTGACTTAGTTTTCACAAAAAGCATACAAAACTGTTTTTTGTATTTGCTTAATAATGACCCAGTGGTACAGCCATGATTTGATTGGCTTTCATCTCTGCTGCAAACCAAATTATTTCAATGAGGAAAAAAAACATAATAATTTTTTTAAAACATTTGGTTTTCTCTTTGAAGCTATTTCATTTTTAAGATAAGGTAGGCATCAGTGCTTGCTACTGTTAACTGTAACAATAATTAAATGCATATGCTGCATAAATGGCCTTCACAATGTCACCAAATAATAAATGCTAGTATTGTCAAAGCTGTTTCATAATGTCCAGCAAATTATTAAAAACCCAGGCAGAAATTAAGCTTACTCTTGTTTGACAAAGTAAAACTGCAACTCTTCATTTTTTTAAAAAGCTCAAAACCTGTAAAACTAGCTCAAAACAGTATTCAAATGATTATTTTCTCATCTTAATTAAAGTTTGTTCAAATATAACCTTTCAGGAAATAAGGAAGGGATCTTCACTGTATCTATTCATCCACTAATCCATTTTCTGCCGCTTATCTGGGTCTGGGTGATGGGGCAACAGTCTAAGCAGACCTCCACCTCGCCCTCCACCTCCTGAAGAGCTTCTGGAAGACAATGAGGTGTTCCCGAGCCAGGCGAAACATGTAATCTCTCCAGCGTGCCCTGGGTTCTGCCCCGGGGCCTAATCCCAGTAGGACATGCCTGAAAAACCTCACCTAACAGGTGCCCAGGAGGCATCCTAGTCACATGCTCAAACCACCTCAACTGGTTCCTTTCAGTGAGCAGGAGCAGCAACTCTACTCCAAACTCCTCCAGAATGATCGAGCTCCTCACCCTATCTCAAAGGCCTAAGTCCAGACACCCTTCAGAGGAAGCTCACTTCCACCAGCTGTACCTGCGATGTTGGCTTTCTTGCAGGAACACAGCCTGACCAATAAATCAAAAGCTTCACTTTTACACTCCGCTCGCTCTTTACCACGACAGACTCGCACAGCGTCAGAATTCCTGAAGACGCTTCACCAATCTCCTTGTCAGTCTCCCACTCTACTCTCCCCTCACTTGTGAACAAGACTTCGAGATACTGTACTTGAACTCCTCCACTTGGGGCAGCAACTTATTCCCAACCCAGAGTGGGCACTCCATCCTTTTGCAGCTAATAATCATGGGCTAAGGACTTGGAGGTGTGTCATATCCCAGCGGCTTCACACTCGGCTGCAGCCCGCCCCTGTGAGAGCTGAGCTGGTGTATATTCAACAAGTCATGAGACACAGAGAAAAAATACAATTGCACAATGTTAGTAATGTTCTGCACAACGCGATTTGAGTGACAGCCAGCTGTTACAAAATGACAAGTTACACATGTTTTTACTGAATGCAATGAGCCACAGATTAATTTACAGCAGATATTTTGACATTTTATAATAGTTCCCACAAAGCCACGACAGTGACCCTGAAACCGAAGCAGCTAAATGGAAGTGACACCTGTGCTTTTCCACCGTGAAGTTCCAAACCCAGATTTAGCAAGCTGTTAACGAGACTTCAAGGTTTATTAGTTATAACTGGATTTTATCCGGCTTTTTGTCTTCTTTGAAAATCTGCTGTTTTCTTCTTCCTCCATCCATCACATGACCCTTTCTCTCCTTTCTCTCTCATGCTGCGCTGACTTTGTCCTCCTTGCTCTTCTCCTCTTCCTCTGGTATAATCCAAACCCCTCTCACTCTCTTCCCTTCCTTCTCTTTGATGTATCATTCCTTCCTTCATTTAACCCATCCCCCTTCAGTTTCACTACACCCCTGCTCTCTCTGCTTCTCCTCCATCCACCCTGAGCACTGCAGTGTAATACGTCCTTTCTTTAACCACTTCTGCCTCTCTAATCATCTCCCTTCCTCTCTGCTTCCACCTCTCTTCTCTTTGATATCCAACTGTATATGATTTCACCAAGATCACCTGTCACAATCCAAGAGTACTTGTAGTGTGCATGGCCACCATCAAATTTAAAGGAGAAATCTATATGTAATATATGTGTCTACCTCTGCTTTGAAAATGCATAAGAGAAACACCTGTACATTTTTCTTATTACTTCAACAGCAGGAAGGAGGCATGGCAGTAGAAACAGGAGCAATTAGATATTTATTGTGGCTTGCTCAAGGGCAAGTAATTTCTGTTCCCTGGTTTGACTCAATAATTATGTAAAGGGGCAATATGTATGTGTTTATCATCAACTTATACTATGTTTGTACTTTTAGCTGCTCCTTGGTACTCTCCCCAAGGTGTCGCCACAGTGGATTAATCCGCATTGGTAATTTGCCAGAGGTTTAATGCTGGATGCCCTTCCTGAGGCAACCCTCCATGGTGAGAGGGGCTTGTGTCCCCACCTGGAATCAAACCTTGTAAGGCGAATGTCATTTTCAACCTTTCGGCCTCAAAATTACATTGCAATATTGTAGTTTTTACTGCAATTTCCCCCTGGGACTAATTAAGTATTTTGATTCTGAAAGACTTTTGGTAAACCCTTTTTGTGTAACAATATGTGCTTCCACACTGACTCTTAACTTCACGTCAGAAGTGCATATTTTGCTTTTTAATTTAAGCTGGACGTAAGTCAGCTGATGAGCCTTTGCTCCTACATTTTTTCTCTGAAGTTGAATGTTCATCTCCAGTGAAGTTAGCAGGCAATCAGAACCGAACTTTAAAGTAATTTATATGCTATTTAAGTCTAAGTAGTGAGTGTAAGTTAAGTGTAAGGGGTGTCCATACCTCCATACTTCATACCGTTGTGCTGTTCAGTTCTAGGGCAGGTGTTTAATGTACTGTAGAACCAAACATTAAATCACCGGTATTTATTATTATAACACTTTCATTGGTTTTATTTCTCAAATAGCCATACAAAGATCCAATATTTGGATCAGATATCAAAGCCAGATTGTGATAACTACCTAATCCGTTATTCTGCAGCAGAAACGCAGGAACGTCGTTCACGCTAACATGGCATCGAGGTATTTCGCACATGCAACACCAACAGTTTTTCTGTGTATGTTTGCAAAGGGTTTACCACTGTATTGCTGCTGAGGAAGTCAACATGACTGAAAAGCTCTGACACTTTCAAGTCCTCTTTTCTCTCTCTTAACACTTGTTAGGAGGCTTTTACTGCACTCACAGTAACAGAATGCATTGTCATAAACTCGATTAATATTATTTTATTTCACCTGCCTGCTTCACTCTGTGTGAAGAGGTGCACTCACAGTGAGACTGAGAGCAGGGAAAGGAGATACAAGCATGGCTATAAATGACACCAGAATCTCACTGACCTGAAGTGAGACCACCTATGTTATTTATCATAGGTATATTTACAGTTATGTGAAAAACTAAGTACACCCCGTGATTCAATAGCTTGTAGAACCACCTTTAGCAGCAATAATTTGAAGTAATCATGTTCTGTGTGACTTCATGAGTCTCTCACATCGTTGTGGAGGAATTTACAACGTTGCTTCAGTTCATTGAGGTATATAGGCATTCGTTTAGGCACAGCTCTCTGAAAGTCCTGCCACAGAATTTAAATCAGGTTAAGGTCTGGACTTTGACTGGGCCATTGCAACACCTTGATTCTTTTCTTTTTCGGCCATCCTGCTGCAAATTTGCCGGTGTGGTTGGGATCGTTGTCCTGTTGCATGACCCAGTTTCAGCCAAGCTTTAACTGTCCCAGAGATGGCCACACATTTGCCTCTAGAATACTTCGGCAAACAGAGGACTTTGTGGTCAACTCAGTAATTGCAAGGTGCCTAGGTGCTGTGGCTCCAAAACTAGCCCAAATCATGACCCCTCCACTGCCATGATTCACAGTTGGTATGAGGTGTTTGTGCCGATATGCTGAGTTTGTTTTTCACTAATGGCACTGTGCATATGGCCAAACTTCCTGACACTGGTCTCATCTCTCCAAAGGACATTATCCAGAAGTCTTCTGGTTTGTTCAGATGCAGCTTTGCTAACTTAAGCTGTGCCGCCACGTTCTTTTTAGAAAGGAAAGGCTTTCTCCTGGCAACCCCACCGAACAGGCTGTACTTGTTCAGTCTTTTTCTAATTGTACTATCATGAGCTTTAACATTTAACATGCTAACTGAGGCCCGCAGAGTCTGAGATGTAGCTCCTTGGGGGGATTTTTTTGCAATTTTCCTGATCACTGCTCAGTCTGACCTCAGGGTGAATATGCTGGAATGTCCTCTGCTGGGAAGATTGCGGCATTATGTTAACACACGCCTGAATGCTCCAGACTAGCAAACTTCAAAAAATTCTGCTTTTATAGAGGTGCAAACACTTGCTGATGATCAGTTAATAAAGTGCACTTGATTAGAAGCACCTGGCTACTACTTACCCTCTCAATTCCTATGGAAGAAATCAGGGTGTTCTTATAGGACTGCATCGAGTCCTGTGAAAACTCTCTTTTTCACATGTCTGCATAATATTAGATTTAATGTTTGCTACATTTAATTTTATACAGTTAGGAAAATAATGTTTAAGACAAGCCTGATGTTGCATTAAACATAAAAGATTGATTTCCAGTGTCTTTTTCACAACGTATTAATTTACTACTGGTATTGAATTGATATTGTAAAGGAACACGAAGTCGGATTGGTGCATTTCTACTCATAAGCATAATAAGACATTGTTGACCTCTGTGAACGACGGAGGTATATGTTTTTGTTTGTTTGTTTGTTTTTGTGCAAAATAACTCAAAAACTTATGAACAGATTTGGCTGAAATTTTTTTTATGGATTTGGCTTCATAAAAGGAAGAGCTGATTAAATTTCGAGAAGAATCGGGTGATGGGATCATGACTATAATTTAAATGCGATCAAACAGTCTCCGGCCCTGAAGTGACGCGCATGTGCAAAAGAAGGCGTGACATCACGGCGTCTGCATGTGCTTGGCAGAGGTCTGCGCTCTCTGAGTGCTTTTCTAGTTTGTTTATCAAATCCATCCATCCATCCATCCATCCATCCATCCATCTTCTTCCACTTATCCAATTCAGGGTTTTGGGGGCCTGGGGCCTACCCCAGCTGCCAGTTGAAAGGAAGATGACACAGACGTATTGCTTTTACAACAAAGGATAATGCTTACATGTGCAGTCACCTTTAACAGCCAATTCTAAGGCAGCAAAAACCCTGAATTCTACTCAACAGCACAGTGAAAATGTCCACAGAACAATGACGGTGTCCCGGCAGCTCTTGGTGCTCTTTCACAGTCAGACAAATGAGTATGAAATACACAGCAAGCCAGGCAACATTCATGTGCTTCAACAATAAACACACAGACACACACACTCACAACTCTTCCAAACAGTCATCTGGGTGCCTTTGAATCAGTGAAGCATTGCAAGCCAAGAGACATGAAAGGAACAAAACTGCCATAATAAGCTAGAGGGCAAAAGCTGTGTGTGTGCAAGTGTATGTCTGTGTTGATGTGTGACTCAAATTTTCAAAGGGGGAAGCTACACATCCACCATGCACATAGTTATTTTCCTTTCAGAAACAAATTATGGCCATGACTTTACTCTTTGTGGCATTTCTACTTTGCTTCTCAGTATTTCTTCCTTTGCAGGCTGTTTGATTCAGTGGCAAAGTTCTACTCAAACAAAAGTTATAAGTATCAGCAGCAAAATATCCTTTCACACAGCCAGTAGTTTAGGAAGAACTGGACGATATGGGAAAAATTAGTATCACGATAGTATTTCTTATATCAGTCGATATTGATAAAAGTTTCAATATAAATCAAATCATTTCTGTCAAGCTTTAAATTTCCATTTCACTCCTAAGTGAAATGTGAAGATATCATAAAGTAAATTTTGGCTTGAATATCATTTATTGAAACTGAACATGACACATGTACTGTAGAACATTATACAACTACATTTCAAATAAATAAAATGTGTGTATATATATATATATATATATATATATATATATAAAACTTTCAGGTTTTACAAGAGAAAGCTGTTGCTCAACTCTAAACATGAAACATGAAAATGACTCTTGTCATGTTGAGATGTGTATTTAAGTTTCTTATATTGTTTTTAGATTTACATTTATGTAAATGGCATGCAAAAGTGTTATATTAATACATGTATTTCCATTTACTTTCTATAATGTGATGATAAATGCACTTATCTTACAAACTGTGTTAAAATTAAGTTATTAGAAGGTAATGAACCCATTAATAACAGCTCCTGGTGGAAATGTGGAACTAAACATTCTTGAATCAACACAGTTGAACATAATCAGTGCCACTATAGTTGTTCATATAAAAATATATATTACACATGGGAGGCCTTCCTTAGCTTTATTTTATAGTAAAGATTCCCTTTGAAGTACTGGATTTGATTTTAGGCAACATTTGTCAAGATAAACACACTTCACACCCTCTAACTAAGCATTTCAAGCCACAAAGAATATAGCAAAATTCAGTAGTGTCATGGTTTCAAATATTTATATTATTAATAACTTATGTGAGAACAGGACAATCTAGTCTAAGCTCTGAGACACACAAACATGAGTTGAAGTAGCTTGACAATAGACATTTTATATAGGAAATGCCTGAGAGATGTTGGCGTGCCTCGAAAAGTTCTCAAAATAATTCTGTTTTTGAAAAGTGACTTTCTTTTTCACTATTGGACGGCCTCCAAAACAAGCATTTGGGTGGCCGAGTGCAGCTGCAGATAACGGAGTGCTGAAATCCTCTGTTCAGGAAAACTAGATTACATGCAGTGGAAGACTTATCACACCTGCACATGTGCTTTTTACATACTCGCACCATGGTTTAAATCACAACACACACTAACACACATGAAACACACACGTGCAAACGCACAGAGAGGCTATTCACATCCGGCCTCGGCAGGCCCTCGGTTACATAACGCCAAGAGAGACACATTTCGAGATCAGCAAGAACAGCTGAACAGTGAGGGGAGGCACATCGGCCTGACTCAGTGAATCAGTCGGTCTTTAAGAAATGACCATTATGCTGAGGCTCGTAATACCAATGATGATTGGCTCTTTGGTCACAGGTTCTTCTTCATACTGACTGGTAACGCAGACAGATTCAGCACAGACTCACACTAGGCTAACATACTGCTCCTTTGTCATTCAGGATTATTATTATAATATAAAACAAAACAACCAATTTGCATAACAATATCTTGAGTTCTAGAAATGCGGGAAAGACATTATATAGTTGCAGTTCAACCTGCTAACCTACACGTTTTATCACGATTAATCATTTGCTTTATGAAAAGAAAAAGAAACCAGAATGACAGTGAAGCAGTAGCTCATCCAGCTCTGGAGCCCTCACAATTCACAGGTTATAGCGTTGTGTGAAGTACAGAAAGAAACTGATGGGTTTCCTTGTCACTGGTTGGCTGTACTGCACGAACCAATGAGAACTGAAATCCATTGGGAAGTCACAAACAGTCATTTCCAGGACAACGCTCTACTTCTTGAACTGGCTTGACACATTATTAAGCCGTAAATAAAACTAATGATTTATGCATAAATGGCAGAGGGGCACACTTACAATACTACAGTAGAAGTAGTGATTGGTGTGAAAATGCAAAAGTGCTCGTAACAATTATAACCTTGAGCAGAATTTGAGTGAAGACCTAGTAGGGGTGTGCAAGGTCCACTAAAATCTGACTAATAATCTGGGAGAAGCGGCGGTCCTTGATTCTTATGGACAGACGGACGGACATCGGACACCTCGCTTCAGCCAGATGAGCTAAAAAATATTAAAAGTGCTGCTAGCAGTTTCTCGGAGTCCCACTCCATCTCTTCATAACAGCTATAACAATTCTCCAAAAGCACAGTTTGGTTCTTATCTCTGGTTTTTGTTAGAGGGGAAGAATAACAAAAAAAACTGTGAAAAAATAAAACCTGATCATAAACAAAAAATAAATAAACTGGATTGTGGTGTGTTTTCAGTTCACTTGTTGCCTGTAAACTTACAGCGTTCACTAAATTAGTACGCTTTAACCAGGCACTGACATGAGTGATGAGATGATGTGATACTATATTGCAATGTTTTTGTTGTGGTTTCAGTCTCGCTTTAAGAATGGTTACATCCCTATCATTTTATGATTTGTCTTTGAGAAAAAAAAATCAACAAATCTTCTCATTTAAGAACCTGGAAACAGAAGACTAATTACTATTATTTCCAGTGTCAACTGAGGAGGCGGTTAAATGAACTGTTTTGGCCCAAGAGCTCAGGACGCTGAGAAAATTACAATACAATTTTTATCTAACTTCCAGTCATTGACCAAAGTGGTCCCAGCATAAACTTTGACTGTTGACTTGACTGGTATCTAGCATCTATATTAGAGCACTTCCTTGAGCATGAGTGCAGTTAAAATTTTGGTATTAGCCAGCAAATCGGTGGTTACAGGTGGATCTGCCACAAACCCACCTCCATGAATCTATCAGTAGTCACCTGTTATTGGACTGAAGGTGGCCACATGGAAACCCGGAGCACCAGATAAACACATCTTCCTACAAAAGATCAACTGATATTCTAGCTGCACCCCAGGGTGACCGTAATGACGCAGCTTGGGCCCTCGGGTTGATTTAGGTTAATACTTTGACACTATAAGCATCAGCCTAAGCCTGCTGATCTTCACATCTCTCCCGTGATCTCTTCCCATCTTTAATCAGTGAATTTCTGCTTCACAGCGGCAGAACGCAGGGCTGGCTTGAGGCGAAGTTTTAACATCATAAAAACAATGCAAGCCATTATAATACTCCTGTTCCATTCTTTCATCATGAGACATTTTAGTTCACAAATGTTTATACTTTGCAGAAGTTCTGCACATCTCTCTGTGTATCTGTTTCTGACATCTCTAAACCAGTAACTGACCTGATTCACCCCAGACGTATAAACAGATGGAAAGAGCCGCAACATGTGAGTTTTTTAGGCTCAGTGGCTTCTTGGAGAGCGACAATTAAACTGCAGGAGCACGCAGAACTCCATAAAGATGCCTGTTATTTGTAAACAAACTGGATCCAGGTTCTGGAGATTAGAGAAGAAGGCTTAAAAGTAGTTTATGTAACAAGGATAGCTGCACACTGAGCTCTCTTACTTCCCCTGTATCCACCTGAGATTATCAGGTTGTCTAAAAGCGCACAGGGTCGGGTAGTAAGTAGACTGCCCGGTGTATTAACACCCTATGGCTTAATATAAAACAAACAAAACAATTCAGCCAAAAGATCTGGAGTCCATAATAACTAATTTATAAATAATGATCTAGTCACTACATAATATACAAATGAAGTAAAAGACAGCAGAAGCAACCATCCGCATTAAAAACACCACTAAAGAGAAAAGACATCACTGGGAGCTCACACAGTGATGTTTCATGATCAGTGTAGAGCCTTCTCAAGAAGATTCTCTCAATGTGCATTCTTTTTGGTGGAAAAACTTACAAAGTCCATGTAACCATGACACAACAGAGCTGTCCAAGTGAGTAAAGCAGTCATCATCCACACCATGTTGAACAATGTAATGTAATGCACCTCAACAGATCAACAACAGAACACAAGAAAGGCTACAACAGGAAGCAGAGAACCTTAAAAATAAAAGCCTCAGAGTGAACGCCACAAACAAAAGCCTGTGACATGCACACCACTTTTAAAAATATTCATCAAATGAATGAAATGATTGAAATGCCTCATTGCATCCAAACATAAATTTACGTGTATATATTTATATACACACACATACTGGACTGAACCCTCTTTTGCATTCAGAGCTGCCTTAAAACGCTGTGGCATAGATTCAACAAGGTGCTGGAAACTGATAACATCACACAACTGAGGGAGATTTGCTGGCTGCATATCCATGATGCTTTTCTGATAGAAACAGCTATCAGAAGATGGGTACCCTGTGGTCATAAAGCGATGGCCATGGTAAGCAACAGCACTCAGGTAGGATGTGTCATTTAAGTGATGCTCAGTTCGTAGTACAAGCATCAAAGGCTGCCAAGAAAATATCCCCCTCATCATTACACTACCACCACCAGAAGAGCAGGAAGGAGCCGTACATTCATTACGTTCGTGCCAAATTCTGACCCTTCCATCCAGCAGAAATCAGACCAGGCGACATTTTTCCCATCTACTATTCAATTTTTGTGAGGCAGTGTGAACTGTAGCCTCAGAGTCTCGTCCTTAGCGGACAAAAATTACTTATGTCTTCTGCTGCTGTAGCCGATCTGTTTCAAGGTTCATTTTCTCCCAGAGAACTGCTACTCACTGGATATTTTCTCTTTTTCAAACCATTCTCTGCAAACCTAGAGATGGCTGCGCAGGAAAATCCCAGTAGAGCGGCAGTTTCTGAAATAGTAAGACCAAAAGTCCCTTAAATCACTTCAGTGGGTCATTTTGACCGTGTCTACATGTCTAAATCCACTGAGCTGCTGTCAAGTGATTCTCTGATAGGATATATGTGCTAATGAGCAGTTGAAATGGTGTACCTAATAAAGTGACACTGTAATCACTGCATTGCCTGAGCGCCTGGACAAGCAGAGTTGAACAAAGACACACAGCAATACAAATTTACTGTGATCCCTTTCATGACTAAATAAAAACTGTTAAGGAATGTTGATCTTTGAGTTTCTTCATATTCTGGGTTGATTCTCCAGGAATGCAGGATTCCAACTTTTCCACTTCTGATCTGGCTTTGCATATTTGCCAGAAACAAGCACCGGTCCGATACAAGTCCAAACTTAAGAGGCTGCATTCCTCACTGTGAGGAAGGGACTGGGAATTATTCTTTAATGTATAAGACAACATTAAGCTCGACTTAAAAACTGCTTTCTTAACTTTAAAAATAAAATGTACTTAATACATACATCCAGAAATATAACCTTATTGTACTGGTATTTATTTGCAAGTTTAGTTTCTATTTTCCTCCTCTCTGTTTGAGCACACTTCCTTTTACTGCTCCTCACGCTGCATATGGAGTGGAGCGAGCAAGAGACAGATGATGTAAAACAATGTTAATGCAGTTGGCGACAGCTTATTATTGCCATGGTAATTGCAGTAAAAGCTTCCGAACGCGTGATACACCAAACATAATGGCAGCGAGTGCGAGAGAGAAAGCAGAGCTTTTCAGTAATGTTATCTCACTTAACCCGTTTGTATTTAATTTTAAAAGTACTGCAAACACACAAATAAAAACAGATTGTGTAATTAGAGTAAATATCGTGCAGCTCTCCCAACCAGTGTGCTATTAATGAGTATTGTAAACATCATATCGCTGAAGTGAATGGATCAACCATCAACTGGCCCGCGGCCACACCTATCGATCCAGCTTTTGGGAGTCAGGATCAGACCGATATTTGATCCAAATATTAGACTGGTGCATCCCTACTTTTACAGTTTAAAAGGATTTTTTATTTCTTTGTTGACTGTGTTCTGTTGTCTATGCTGGGCAAATCAATACTACGCATGCCAGGCCTTGATTTGAGTATCAATGCCAACCTGAAGAGACTCTATGTCAAAAGCAGGATCCAAACTTCACTTATCAGATCGAGAGTAGATGAAAGTGAAAGTTTAACACTGTGTTGTTTATATCACTTACAATTCACTAACTTAAGCCCTTGGTATTTATTAAAAATATTGTTTTGTTTTTTTGTTTAAACATGCATGTGACTTCACAGTTTTTTTTTTAAAAAAAGCATTTTTATATTCATATTTCTTCCGGGTGGGGACCCAAGCTCCTCTCACCATGGAGGGTTGCGTCAGGAAGGGCATCTGGTGTAAAACCTCTGCAAATTACCAATGCGGATTAATCTGCTGTGGTGACCCCTTAGGGAGAAAACCAGGGAGCAGCCAAAAGGTACATGGGATAATATTTTTAAATTCTTTATAATCTCGGGAAAAGAACACTGTCAAACTGTCAGATCATTTATAAGGACCCTATCAATGTCAATATGTATTGGAGGTAAGTTTGATATATGTTACTTATAGGTTAAAAACATGTTACTCATAGGTTATTAATAAGTTTTGGGTATGCTAGACCATTATCTTGATGTATTTCAACCTATGAGTAAAGTGAGTCAATGCATAACGTACCTGCCATATGCTGGCATACATCAGAAATGTTGTGCATGCTCAAAATTTTCCAGCGACCTCGCTGTTCTACGACGTACACCAGCGTATTTCAGCATGCTCTTAACTTATACATAGTTCCCACAAAGACGTCGCAACATAGGAGTGGCTCCCATTGCTACAGGCAAGCTGCAGGCAGCCGTGCATTCAGGACACTTGAGGAAACGTTGCCGACCCAACCATTAACAAAGTGATTGTACACCTCCAGTGACTTGCCAACACAAGATAACGGTACACGTCTTAGACCCCCATTCCACTGGTGCCAATCGATGCCGTTTGACCAGCTATTATTAGCAATACCGGGACTATGCCGAGAATGCAACGGGAATTGCGCGTGATAAACGGCAGTTCAACGTCAGCGGCGGGTAATCGGTTGAACATGGCAGCAACACAACCGGGCATACATCGTGAGTGCATCTCGACTGCTGCGGCAACACGCCGGGGTCACAGCGTGAATGCCGGCCTTTTGACCGGAATATAACAGCGATAGATCATCAGGAACACAATTTTCATCCGGTCTGTGCCGTTTTGATTGGGAACACTAAACTGACATGGATTGCCATAATCTGCGCTATTATGGCTCCAGTGGAATAGGGGTCATAGTATAGAATTGGTGGCAATGCTGAAATTTCATGGTTCAGCTTTTCCTTCGCTAACGAATACAGATCCACACCTATTACACCGATTTTCTCATCGTATCTCTTTCTATCCTCCATACTTAATGATTCTGCATAGTCTTTCTCCTTTTGCCGTGACTACAAATCGAATCCGACATCAAAACAGTTTGAATGCGCGGGGGAGATAAACAGCAGTGTGTGCAACAAAGATGGCGTCACTAAGGAGGTCACGTGACCAAAAAGCGTGTCTGTGGGAACTACGTATACAAAAACGCACCAATAACTTAATCGACATATGCCAGCATATTTGCAGATTTATTTTATACGTGGGCATATGCTTGTTAAATCGTTAGGTGTGACAGGGGCTTAACATAATGGTGATGAACGCTAG
>VUQH01036161.1:0-10115 GCA_015106775.1 Etroplus canarensis | reverse complement strand
TTCAGGTGTTAACCTATTGCTTGTTCCCTGAAAAAGGCCTTTTTGTATAATTCTGAAATGTACATTATTTTTCAGATTTAGGTAACCTTACTTTTTTTAACCTCTGCCAGTTCATCACTTACCTTTGTGCCATTTCAAGCTATTCATTGGACTTGAACTGCTTGACTTTTAATTAAAAAATGAAAAATTGGGGTGTTTTAAAACTTTTGACTGGTAGTGTATATTCAGGCAAAAAATCTCCACTTCTGTTGATTCTAAAGGATTGTGGATGCTGGACTTGGTGTATCCTGAGACAGAGTTGTATGTTACACCTGCAAGATTGGGAAAATAAAGCTCTAGCAGCCTACAAGCACCAACTTTTTAAAAACTTTATTACCGACCTTACTGGAAAGTGACAGTTAGGACATATAAAAAAGTAGCAAGAAAGAAGGATTTGGCACATGTGCAGATGTGGTGAAAGGTGCATTACAAAGGCATGCCAGTACTGGGTAAAAAAAAATGCAAAGGAAATAATTACTACAAACAAAAGAAAGTGGGTTATCTGACTGATCCAATAAATAAGAGTAAGTGATTAAATAAGAAGTCATCCACATCTTTTCATCCACAATAAAACTATGCAAAGCGTGATGTTTTGTAGACTCTCAAAAGATCCATAAATGATCTTCCTTGAGGGTATTCCATAAAATGTTTGCATAAATATTTGATTCGATGAATGTTTGAAATAATTCAACTGGGAAAAAGTACAGAGGGGGTGGGAGGGGGTTATTGCACAGGGAGAAGTTATTTCTTCCACACCTGTGAAACATGATGAATCTACTCCAGGTGGGATCAATCCTTCTGCTTCCAGTCAATCAGCTGGAAAGCAAGAGCTTTGATTGGCTGTCAAAAGAAGATAAATTAAGTGCACTGGAGTGTTCCTGCTGCTGCACCACTGAGGGAGGAAAGCAGAGTGGTTATTTTGTTGGGTCAGCAGCTGTCCTGGTTGCACTTGGAGCTATGCGGTTTCTGTTATGGTACTGTTACATGATCCTTTTTGTGCTCTGTGATGATTGTGTTCAACAAAAGTTTATTTAAGCCTGTATTTCTCTTCTAGTGTGGTGTTGCCATGGCTGCTGTTTGTTGGGGACCTTCAAGCAGTTCATGTGAAATGTAAGACAGTTGATCAAAAATACTCATAAACTGCAGTTTTAAATAAAAGATAAAATAAATATTTCACTAGTGATGTCAACTTGAAGTTGCACCTGTTTTTCAGCTTTCTATCCTGGGAAACTTGATGCTTTCAAATCCCAGCAAGTCTCAGACTACCAGTTTCAGCGCCCCAGCTACCAGCCCTGGTCCCAATACAAGCTTCGCAGCTACCAGCCCTGGTCCCAGTACAAGCTCCCCAGTTACCAGCCCTGGTCACTTTACAAGATTCCCAACTATGAGCCCTGGCCAGAGTACCGCGTTCCCAAATACCGGGCTCAGTCCCAGTCTCTGATTCCCAGCTACCAAGCTTTATCCCAGTCTTGGGTTCCAAGCTACCAAGCCCTGTCTGAGCCCCAGGACCATGGCTCCCAGCGCAAGCTTCATACTCAAAGCCAAGGCTCCCAGCATATGCTTCTGACTCAGGCGAAAAAGCAGGGCTCCCAGCGCAGGCTTTGGACCCAGGGGCAGAGCATCCAGCGCAGGACTCGGACCCAGGGGCAGAGTTCCCAGCGCAGGCTTCGGACTTGGACTCACGACCAGCTGCAGGGCTCCCAGAACAGAACTCGTCCTCTTACCAGGGGCAGGGCTATTGCCAAAGGCCACCAGCAAACTTCCCTGAGGCTCAACTAGATCATAAGATGATACTCAGGGTAAAAATGGACTTTACCTCTTGTTCTGTTCTTATAACCTGTGTAAGGTCAACTTCACTAATGCGCTTTCTAATTTCAGACCCAACACGGCAGAAGATTCATCTTGAACTGCTTGGACACTGTTAAATTCCTCTTTGGAAAAATTAAATTAAAATTAAAAAAAAAATTCTACATGTGAGTGGCTGAACTAATTCTCTGTAGGCCAGTCTTGGAACTGCAACTATGTACAGTATGTTCTGAGGTCAAACTGACAGTTTGCTAGACTTCCTCTACTGCAGTACAGTGTATCTGCTCAAACAGTAACTTAAAAGCAGGAATGTTGGCTTGGTTTTTGTGACATGCCATGGAAAAGGTCCACTTCTCACTTTAGAGTTCAGCTCACTCTAAAGATCGTATTATGACACTGAACACATAAGGGTGTTTTGAACTGAAGGGTTTAAAAAGGGTCAAAATGGTGCATGAATCTGGAGAATCACTGAAGGTGTGAGCATGTTTTCTTTTTTGCCAACCAATGACTTTTCTTTCCTGTTTAACATCCCCCCCAACCTGTGGACTGCTAGATGTGAGTGCAGGTTTGCAAAACTCCTCACTCTTGTCCTTGATCAGAGAGGAGCAACATATGCATGGGGGGGGGGGGGGTAATATCCACTTAATGTTAATTTTTCCATTATTCTGTTCAGTCTAACACTGCTTTCAAAACCTCACTATCTGTGCCTTTTTGGATTTTCTCATGAATAGACTGTCAGTGCCCTTACAATAAAAACTGCTTAAATCGGCTTGAGAAATAAAGCTTGTTTTTGCTGTCATGCTTTAAGAATTTTTACTGATCTCTCACCACACACTGTGCCGTTAAACACGTCTCAGTTTTTAATTCTGTGTCAGTAATGCATTTAACACATGCTGAATCTACCCTGGCTATAATGGCTCCCTTTTTTTTTTTTTTGGTCACTAGATGACCACTTGACAAGAAGGGGGAATAAGTCTTTCCTGTAACAGAGCAGTCAAATATTTGTATCAAAATAACCTGGAATGTTTGGTATGTCACTGGATGTCTGCTAAATGGAGTTTAAGGTCAGTTCATCTTAAAATAGTGAAAAATTATTTCTAACTCTATTTTTGTTTTCAGACTACAATAGCTTTGTATGCAGTTCAAAATAATCCTTATAATGGGCCTTGTTGAAGCCCTTCAGCATTTTAGTGAAAGTTTTTAGTTCCTTTCCCTTCAAGGCCACTTTCTTCAGGCTGGATGCCCTTGGGAGCAGAAGCCAGGCTGTGTGCCTGAGATGACATCATTTTGGATCAACAGAAACTGAAGTTGAGACCTGTACATCCACTGTCATTAGAAACGTTGGCCTTGTTTAAACAGCTCACTTTGCTGTGAAGTATATAGATCTCTCACTTAAATCCCTATCTCTTCTGAGAGGATAATTTTACTGTGACACAAACTATTTTCACAGTCACACTTTTATTTTTCAGATGTCCCTGTGTATTTCATTTAAAAAGGAAAATTAACTTTAATGAACATGAGTTAAGTTAATCATGTAAATATGGTAATTTAGTCATACAGGCTGATTTTCATCTGTAGCCCCAGACAGCAAAGGAAAACCAAAGCTGTACAGATAAAGCTTAGGCAAGAGACAAAAGTCAAAGAACATAACCATATAACACACTGAACATCAAACACTGAAAAGCAAATGTAAAAAGTTATACACAATTACTGAAACATAGGCAGTTATGGAAAACAGAGGCTTACAGTGAAACTACTTCAGATTATGACAACATGTTTGATTATCCAAAAACCACTCTCTTATAGATTTTGAGAAAGCGGTAAGAAAGGTTACGTTCTTTAATTCTGTGGGTGAAGTATTCTGGGTATGTGCAGTTCAATAAGAAAAGACTGACTGCCCAAAAGCACTTTCTCAGAAAGGTATTTTACAGTCCCTGCCAGAAAATGTTCTGGTGAATGTTCTGATTTTGTTTAATCAACATGGTTTTGTTCTCTTCTCCTGTCGACTGCTCCCCTCAGAGGTTACCGCAGTGGATCATCTGCCTCTGTCTCACCTGATCTCTTGCACGCTCTTCCCTCACACCGACCCTCTGCATGTCCTCCTTTGCTACATCCACGAACCTTTTCTGTGGTCTTCCTCTTCTCCTCCTGCCTGGCAGCTCCATCTTCAATGTCCAGTATGTCCTCTATCTCTCCTCTGAACATGTCCAGATCATCTCAGCCTTGCCTCACTGACTTTATCTCCAAACCACTCAACCTGAGCTGTCCCTCTGATAGACTGATTTCTAATCCTGTCCATCCTGGTCAGTCTCAGTGAAACTCTCAGCATCTTCAATTCTGCCACCTCCAGTTCCACCTCCTGTTTTTGTGTCAGTGCCCCCGGCTCTAAACCATACATCATAGCAGGTCTCACTACTCTCTTGTAAATCATTCTTTTCATAATAGCGGCTATCCTTCTAATTTAATTATGATTATAATTTAATTATTTAAACTCATCCATGTGCACCGCCTCTATTTCTTGCACCTTCACCATTCCAGCTGCCTCCGTCTTGTTCATACATTATCAAAATCAGAATTCTGTCTTGCTTTTACTGACTTTCATTCTTCTTCTCTCCAATGCATACCTCCAACTCTCCAAGCTCGCTCATGCATACCTATGTCAAAAATTTTCTGATATGTCTAAAAATTTGCCAAACCTAATTTGCCTATAGCCACCTTTTGACTTGTGTTTTAAATGTGAGTTTTAAAACTATTAATATACCCAGATATTTATATTAATCAATAACTGAAAGCCTTCCATATGCACATCTGGATCTAGTTCTCTAATTTCAGACTCAAATCCACTCAACCACACTTTTTTCTATCTGTAACATATGATTTTATCCACTAGATTACACAAGATCAAAAATGTAACATTTAATAAGTTAGTAACTAGAGTTTTATGGTTATCTGTATCAAAAAGCTTTCTGTACATCAAGGGAGACAGCCCTGAACATTCCTCCCTTGTCCATTTTAGTTTTAATATTTTCTAAGAGAAAACAAGCTTTATATGAGCTTTGAAGTCTCACAAAGGAATGAATGTCTCCAAATTCAAGCAGCACTGTAGCTGATTCCTGCAATAAGTTAAAGATTTTGGGGAATGAGTAATCCTTTTAAAGGCTCTCAAAATCAACCTCTAATGTGCTTTGGTGTCATTTTTATTAGCTCCTATGGTGGATGTGGGAGGTTTACACAGTAAACCCTCATAAATGAAGACAGCATAGATGCCAGTGATGACCATCCAAACTCTCAGTGATGAGTTCACTTTGCTTTCATATACATTGCATTGAGTGTCACTGTATAAGAGATAAAAAGCTGTGGGCAGCAACATACGCTACCGCTCAAAAGTCTGGGATTGCTTGCAAATGTCACTGTTTTCCAAAAAAATACACTTTTTCATGCAGTTCAAAAACAGTTTTATCCATTTCACAAAGATTTTTATCCTTTATATGAACAATTAAAATGAATCAGATGATTTTTAAAGAATGATTTAAATTTTTGCATAGCGGCCTATTATCAGCAACTGTCAGTCCTTTGCATCAGTCTTCTGTTGTGACTTTGAATCCAAGTTTTATAAGGCTAACTGATCATTAGAAAACCTTTTTGCAATTGTGTTGCAATTCTGAAAACCATTTTACCAATAAATGAGCAAAAAAAGGAGCGTGGCATTCTTTAGGTTAGTTTAGTATCTGAAGCATAAGCAGTTATTTGTTTGTTTACAGGTTCAAACTGGCCAGAAAGAAAGAACTTTCTTTAGAGACCTGTCACACTATTGTTGTGCTTAGAAAGAAAGGCTAATCAGTGTGATAATTTGAGAGGAAACTTGAAATCTCTTACCATGCTGTTAACTACTCCCTTCGGAGAGCAGCACAAACAAGCTCTAACAAAGAGAGAAAATTGAGCAGGAGGCCCCGATACACAACTGTGCAAGAAGACAAATATCTGAGAATGTGTAGTTTAAAACAAAGAGGCCACAGAAGTTGTCAACTGGCAGCTGCACTAAACATTATCCATTACACAGCAGTGTCAGTGTCAACAGCGAATAGGCGACTTCGGGATGCTGGACTTTATGGCAGAATTGCCAAAAGAAAGCCATATCTCAGTCTGGCCAACAAAAAGAGAAGACTGAGATGGGCGAAGGAGCACAGACACTGGACACTGGAAGACTGGATGAAGGTGTTGTGCTCAGATGAGTCCAAGTTTGAGGTCTTCAGATCAAACAGAAGAACATTTGTGAGATGCAGAATAAGTGAAAAGATGCAAGAACAGTGTTTAATAGGAGATTTGTACAGAGTGGAGGGGACCTTGAGAAAGGAAAGCTATCATAAGATTTTGCAATGCCATGCCATACGCCGTGGACAGCACATGATTGGGGCCAATTTCATCCTACAACAGGATAATGATCCAAAACACGCTTCCAAAATGTATCAGCAATATTTAAAAAATTAAGCAGTCAGCCTGAAGTCTGACTGTAATGGAATGGCCAGTACAGTCTCTGGATCTGAACCCTATTGAGCTGTTGTGGGAGCAGCATGACCGTATGGTACTGAGGAAGACTCCATCGAGCCGATCCATCTTGTCGGAAAAGCTCCAGGAAGTATGGGGTGAAATCTCATCAGATTACCTTAAAAATTTGACATCTAGAATGCCAAAGGTCTGTCAGGCTGTAACTGTGGCAAAATGTGTTTTTTTAATGAAGACAATGTCAAGAACACATTCATCATTGTCATTAAAACCAATATTTCTAACTCTGACAATGTCCGCATGTCCTGTCCATATGCTATATTTCCTATTCAGACTTATTTAATGTGTGTTTCCTGTGGCCATCCTGTGAAAGGCCACAGGAAGTCCTACTTCACAAAAAAAAAGCTTGACAAAAGAGCACTTTGGGGTCAAGGGGCAAAAGGGGCAGATTCTCCAGCCCCCTTTGTTAACAGGACATGGACACAGCCTTGAAAACAAGAGGAATCTAAATTCCAGTGGTTCTGATTCCAGCAGAGTCAAGCCTACTTCCAGAGACAATAGCCAACTGTGTCCACAAGATGGGGGTAATTTACACGATGGATGCAAACAGGTAATCAGGGATCCTTCACTTTAGTAACTTTTAACTAATGTAAATCTTAAAATTTCACTAAACAAGCAACCCTCTGCCCCATGCACCCAGGAAGCAACCCAACAGCACCTTTGGCTCTCACATTACTACCCAGACTGAAGCTGGACACAAGGATATGATAAGATGACTGTCATTTTTGCTTTTTCAGAATGAGTGACTCATGTCAGCTGCGGAAGTGAGGGAAGATTTGACAACAACATAAAATAAAGCATGAGGTGCTGATTTTTTACAAGATATCACAAAATTCTTTACTTTTTACCTACCTTCCTACTTTTAAACCACTTGGTTTAAATGCCACTGATGAGTCAACCTCTCTCACACCATAAACCATGGGCCCTAGGAGCCACCTGTAACTTGTACTTGAAGAGAACTTAATTATTGTACTTTTTGCTTTTATTCTTCATCATCATCATCTTCTTCTACTACTACTTGAAGAGAAATTAGATGTATTTTGTGCCAGATTTGTGTACAACTCATTCACAGACAACATGTTGAAAAGAGTGTTCTTTGTAGCAGTCCTTTTGGACATTCAAATTTTGGAAATGCAAGAACTTAAAAGCACTTAAAGCTGTACGTTTTGCTACTCTCGCTAAAATGACTTCTTTAAGTTTGTGAATCCTCTAGTAATTTTCATACCGGGTACTTTGGCATTTAAAAGTCTCACTCAAAGCAATGGCAGTCTAATGTTCTGCACTTGTTCCTGTCTTTTTCCTTTCTGCTTTAATTTGAAGGAGTGTCACTGACCACTTAATGAATACTCAGTACTCCTGGTGATTTTACTGGCTCTTATAATTATTTTTGTCATTTCATAAAACTGTGTCTCCATAGTGCAGTGGATTACAGTCACCTCACAAGCGAGTGCTGTGGTTACTGGCTTATTGCCACTTAACTTCATCAGTTGCAACGTTCTTCCAGCTGTTTCTTTTAAGTACTGCTTACAATTCCAGCCTTTTGTTGCAACTGTCCCAATGTTTGCAATGACAGTAGAGCATTGATGCAGAAATCAACATTGTCTCTGCCATTTCTAGTGATAATTAAGCGATCGTTTTGCAGGACACCATTGAGGGAGTGATCTGGAGTGTAAAATCTGTTAATTTGGAAACTTGTTTTTTTGCAGCTAACTGATGAAATCTGTGTCTGACCAAGCTAACTGCCCAGCTCTGAAATTTTAACTCCAAGAAATCTGGACTCATTTGCTCTAAATTGCTAAGGCATTAGTCCAAATTATTCTGCTACATGTGCATTGTGGTATTTGTATTTTATTGTATTTTGTATATCTGTAGTACAGACCTAGGGGTTTTATGATGCTGAAAACTGTCTTTTCATTATGTAAAAACTCAGGTAGTCAGTGCATGCTCCAGCAGTTACATTATCCAGGACACGGTGGTGATGAATGCTGGTTGGAGGGGCCCCCTCTGAATTTTTGCCTAGGACTCCAACAGACATTAGAATCACCTCTTCCCAGACCTCAACATTATTAAAGTGTGGGATCATCTTGACCGAGAATAAAATTAAAGGCAGCCAACATCCAAAGAAGAGCTTTGGAATGTCCTTCAAGAAGCCTGGTGAACTATTCCTGAAGACTATTTAAAGAAATGACAAAAGGGCGTCTTTGTAGTGTAGTGGTTTACACCCTGATTCAACTCCAGGTGGGGACACAAACTCCTCTCACCATGGAGGGGTCCATCAGGAAGGGCATCCGGCGTAAAAAATCTACCAAATTACCAACGTGGATCGGTCCATTACGGCAACCTCTTGGGGAAAAGATAAAATATTCCCTTAAGATCGTTTTGCAGAGTGAAACTGACAGCAGCACCTTCGGCTGCTCCCTTGAATTTTCCCCAAGGTGTCGCCACAGTGGATAAATCCACATTGGTAATTTGGTAGAGGTTTTACACTGGATGCCCTTTCTGACGCAACCCTCCATGGTGAGAGAGCTTGTGTCCCCACCTGGAAATGAACCAGGGACCTTTCGCTTGTAAGTAAAGGTAAAGTCCGTTGGGCTTTTACACCTGAGCCTACAAGGCTCATCGGCCAGCGCGTATCCCCATTTTCTGTAGCGTGAAGTGACTTAGGAGTTAGACTCCTCCTGGATGGGACACTAGTCCATCGCAGGTTACCTTACCAGTATTTTACCCATTTTTACTGCTGGGTGGACAGAGGCACACTTGCAGTCAGGACCTTGCCTAGGGGTCTTGGCACGGTGGGGGTCTGACCGGGAGTCGAGCTCACAGCTTCTCAATCATGAGCCCGGCACATTAACCAGTACACCACCGCCCCTGCTTTTCGCTTGTGAAGCGAATGTGTAAACAAGTACACTGAAGTGACAGCAGCACACCAGTGTAAAATAGAGATCACACAAAAAAAAGAAAAGAAAAGAAAAGTGTGTAGCACCTAAAAAATGACAAGAAATCTTGTCTCAGAGAGTTCAGGCTGTGCTGAAGAATAAAGATGGCTGCTTTAAATATTGACTTCCAAGTTGGTCAGAATTCTACAGACTTACTTACACTACCAGTTTGGACACACCTTCTCATTTAATGGGTTTTCTTTATTTTCATGACTATTTACATTGTAGATTCCCACTGAAGCCATCAAAACTATGAATGAACACATATGAAATTATGTAGTGAAGAAAAAAGTGTGAAATAACTCAAAACACGTTTTATATTTTAGATTCTTCAAAATAGCCACCCTTTGCTTTGATTCCTGCTTTGCACACTCTTGGCATTCTCTCAATGAGCTTCATGAGGTAGTCACCTGAAATGGTTTTCCAGCAGTCTTGAAGGAGTTCCCAGAGATGCTGAGCACTTGTTGGTCCTTTTACCTTCACTCTGCAGTCCATCTCATCTCAAACCATCTCCACTGGGTTTAGGTCAGGTGACTGTGGAGGCCAGGTCATCTGGCACAGCACTCCATCACTCTCCTTCTTGGTCAAATAGCCTTACACAGCCTGGAGGTGTGTTTGGGATCATTGTCCTGTTGAAAACAAAACGATGGTCCAACTAAGCGCAAACCGGATGGGATGGCATGTCGCTGCAGGATGCTGTGGTAGCCATGCTGGGTCAGAGTGCCTTCAGTTTTGAATAAATCTCCAACAGTGTCACCAGCACACCTCCTC
>VUQH01036160.1:14207-27535 GCA_015106775.1 Etroplus canarensis | reverse complement strand
CCCTCAATAACCCAGGACTGTACTACACAAGAGTCACCCACACACACAAACCCAGAACTGCAGGACTGTAGACCACTCTCTCTCTCTCTCTCTCTGTCTGACTCACACACACACACACACACACATTCTGCACTCCCTCAGTTGCTGCTACCGCACTTTCTTTCGGCGCTAGTGTCTTGTTCTTGTGTTTTCTTCTTTTTGCCTTTCTTGTGTACTGTTTCTGCATTGTAGGGTGTCCTTGGCATTGTTTACATTGCATTGCATTGTTGCAACTGTTGCACATGTTGCACACATTGCACTTTATTTATTTATTTATCTCTTTTAAAAAAAAAAAAAAAAAATTTTTTAAACTTAAATTTTTCTAACTGTAGAAATAAAAACTAGTCCTGTCTCTGTCACATGTTTACATGTTTATATGTTGCACCAGGTCCTGGAGAAACATTATTTCATTTCACTATGTTCTGCACCAGCTATATGTAGTCGAAATGACAATAAAGCTCTTGAATCTTGAATCTTTTGTGGGGTGTTTGCATGTGCCTGCGTGGGTTTCATCCAGGTGCTCTGGCTTCCTCCCACACTCCAAAGACATGCATGTTAGGTTAATTGGTGATTCTAAATTGTGTATAGGTGCAGACGTTAGAGTGTGTGGTTGTCTGTCTCTCTATCTTAACCTTGCGATGGATGACCTCTGCAGATGTTAACCCACCTTTCACCCTATGTCAGGTGGGACAGGCTCCAGACCTGTTTAAAACAGGAGCAGGACATTCATGCATTTAATATAGTGACAGGTTTATAAGTCATACCGAGTTTTTAACACCTCTCAGGTATGTACTGTTGCATTGTCTGGCTCAGTTAAACAGCCATGCAAAAGAAAAATATAGTTTATTCTACTGTTTATACATCTTGAGGAATGTACCATATTTTTTCTGTGTATTTAGTATCTCTCTTTTTGCTTCAGAATTAATTTGAGTGCAGTCACACACTGCCATGATGTTACTGGGTGTTATATACTAAGTGAAATATGTTAAAAAGACTGTTTTTTCTGCCTTAGACTTTCTGTTGTTGTTTTTTTGTAGTCACCATATTTTGTTTGAAAAGTGGAAACCACGGACGGTCATATTAAAGATTTAGTTTAATAGATTCGGTCTCTCTCTTCTCTCATCTTAGCGGTGTCAAACCTTGATATAGAGAGCAAGCTGTCAGCTCACTATCAGGCTCCATGGCACCAGCAACACAACGTGTTTCATCCTTGTACCCGACCACCATGTCTGGAGGAGCTGCACAGAAATGCTCAACTCAGTCTCAGAGCTCTGCACCGAGGTGAGATAGGCTGAACCAGGCTGCACAGTTGCATTATGTACAAATTATGGATTGTGAGTTTTTATATATATATGTGTCTATGTATATGTTTGGTTCACACAGATGAACAACAGCGGCAGCGGTCCACAAGTCGGGAGAGAAACAGAGTGACCATCTCTATCTCAGTGGCACCCCCCATGCCCACCTTCCCCTCACCACACACCATCCGTCGGCAACAGAGGAGTCGTCTGGCAAGAGCGGTAAGGATGACCCACTGTGAAAGTATAACATGAAGTGAAAATATGATGTATTTAAGATGGATCAAACAGGGTGCGATTAGGATATGCTTCACTGTAAATGGCAGTAACCAGACTAGGGTATTCACTTGTTTCATAAGAGAATCTTATGAAACTTAAAGATTATGGCTTATATCATAACATAATTAAATTTGGTTGCTGGCACCAGTATCTTTGAAATTTGATAAGATACAAGACCCTTCTTGTCCATCAATCAAATTCATGTATTTATATAATACAAATGATGCACACATGATATCAGAAATAACCCAGCACCAATAACACAGTGACATTTTAATATAGCAGATGGACATTTTGCATTTTGACACTGGGTGCCATTTGCCATGAAAAGAAGAAGAAAAAACAAAGTCATTACTTAGCTAAGGTGGGGCTCCTTTCTTTTTTTTAGGTAATATTTTTATTTTGAAAACATGATTGACATGAAGTTGACCTTTTTTTCTTTTTTATCCATATTTTTTCTGGCTATTAGCACCTTTTATTTTTGTTATTTTTCAATAAAATATTACACTATCTCTTTCCAACGTTGCCATACAGCAAGAGAGAGCAGAAAGGGAGCGAGAGTTAGACTATCAACCCAGGAAGGTAAAACAGAAATTTGTGTGTGTCTGTTTATGTCTATTTTTTTATTAATGACTGTTGTAAAAATGTGTGTGTAAGATTTGTGTTAGATTGTGCTATGTATGTGTCTGGAATCCCTTGTAATTATACTACAGTGCTTGGTTGGATTCCAGTATGGACATGTTTTATGTGCCTTTTACTGTGTTGTTGTATTGGAACCATTTTAATTACTCTTACTCTACACTTTCTCCTTTTTTGAAACTCTTGAAGGAGAGGCCTGTGAAAGAGACAGAGATCCAGACCATACAGAGAAAAGTAAGAACATTGACACACAGCCAAAAATATATATTTCTGTTATAACAGAATTCACTAAATTTGCCCATGTATGCAAAAACACTCACTTTCATGTGTGTCTTTTCATCTACCACAGGAGAGGCCAAGAGAAGCAGATGTCCAGACGATCCAAAGAAAGGTACGAAAGATGTATCAAATTATAAACAGTAATTGATGTCTAATCTCAAATATTTGAACTGTTTTTACAGATTTTTCATGCTGTGTAGCAAATACATGCATAACAAAATGATTAAATATGTAAAAATATTTTTAAAATGTAGCAGCATAGATTCAAAAAAGGACTCTTAGATGGAAAAGCTTATAAAAGGAAACAGCATATTGTCTTATTCACTCATTACCTTTTGATTTCACTTTCAATCTTTTTAATTGAAATTATTACTTTTTTTTGATTGGTCGTGTCACATCATGTTGGGTTTTTTTTTATTTTTTTGTGGTGTTTTGTTTTCATAGTTTGAGTGCTTTTACTCACTTCGCCCTACTGAAAGTTGCATCTTCATTCCATGGAATAGAAAGGTACCAAGCCTTCGGGTTTCAATGTTTTTTTTATCTCCCTGTCACATTATTATTTTGAGTTATTTCTTCATACCTTCTCTGTGGACTACCATTGGTGTAATTTTTGCTTTTAAATATATGCTAATATTAGAGAAACTGTAAAATTCTGGCTATTTTATGATTCACCACACCAATAAAAAAAATGTTAAGTAAGTTTATAACGTGCTGAACCTGAATCTGTGGGACTGTATCAGGTCTGCCAAGTATTTAATGCTGCCAGCGTTTGCCTATTTCTTCCAGGCTACCTCGACAGGGGAAGGTGAAGGTGATGAGGTCTTGGGAGGCCACAGAGCAAAGGCCTCAGCCCCCAGTGCCCCCTCAACCCAGGATAAACAGACAAACTGGTCGAAGGAAAACGTCCCACCGTCAGATCAGAAGACATCTGGGGACTCTCATGCTATCTCTTCCTGTATCATCCCTATCAATGTCACAGGTAATTCAAGGATGAAAGAAAAACTAAAATATATAAATAGACAATAAATGACTGTAACTGGCCTTTGTGAGGATGAAACCAGGAATTTTCTCATCTAACTGTTGCCAAACCTAAGATCATATCAGAAAACTCAGTTGAATAATATTATTGAAAATAAACATCATATCAGACATTGTATGAATACATTGTTATCTGTTGTTATTGTAGGAGTTGGGTTTGACCGGGAAGCAAGCGCTCGTTGCTCTCTAGTCCATTCTCAGTCAGTTCTTCAGAGGAGGAGGAAACTAAGGAGGAGGAAGACCATAACAGGAATACCCAAAAGAGTACAACAGGACATGGGTATATTACAATAAAATTCTTAACAGTATTTTACTATATCTGTCTTTTTTGCAGCTTAAGCAATAAGAAAGATTACCTACATGCATGTAGTTTTATCTTTATTGCTTAATGCTTTTACCTTTGCCTAGTTAGTTTTTTTAAAAATTTGATTTAGATTTTTTTAAAGAAGCTAAAATTTTGATCATGAGTCAAAAAACTTCAAAATTATGTGTAAAATTTTATTTTCATGTTGAGGATAATAGCCAAAAGGATATTTTAAAAACAATATATGTGGTTATTGGAAAGTGAACATGCTTTGATTCTGTGCTTTCAGATTCCGATGAATCACCTGTGGCAAGAGAGCGCACAGTGATTATCCATGCCAATCCACACCAACTCTCTCTCTGTCAAGAAGAACTCTCAGTCAGTGGTCGCCTCCATCACACACGTGACTCTGGCTGCCAGACAGATGATTTTCTTATAGCATGTAAGTTTCTGACAATGGGGCAGTATATTTGGTGAGCTTTATGGTGAGATTTATTTTACTACAGGTGTTTGCTTGATGGACTGACTTTGTATATGCACTAGATGCCATTGCTAAGTTTGAATTGGAAAATTATCTAAAAGGCTGCCGGTGTACTTTTATCCTTAAACTAGATTCCAGATTGATCTAGAATTCAAATTATTCATTTATTACAACTTGATGTAGTCTATATCCACATGAATTAAGGAATGTCTCCCTCCACCCTGCCTCTCTCTTTTGTGTTTTCCCTCTTCAGGTACAGCTGCTCCCTCCAGAAGGCGCATTAGAGCTCAGCGAGGCCATCAGGGAATCCCTGCCTCTCTGTCCCATTCAACAGGAAACATTTCTTCCCTTGGTGACCAGTCAGACTCAACATACACCACAGCTGCATCTCATGGTGGACGTTTGCGCTCCCGCAGTCTTCCACGAGAAGGTGGCCGTCTGATGGATAGCGATGAGGATGACGATGACAATTATGACGATGATGATGAAGATGAAGAACTGTCCCCTTATGAAGCGGAAGACTTTATTCCAGCTGGCCCAAGTCCAAGAATGAAGATGATGATGATGAAGGATGAAGAAGAGAGTACAGATGACCAAGCAGCTCCTGAGCCACTGCAGCTTGGAAGCCTCAAAAGGTTGCAGCGAACTGGGGAGAGAGACAGAGGGGGTGGAGGAGGTGGAAGCCCAGAGCACAGCTGGATGGAGAGGGGTCGCTCACGCTTACCCCGCAAGGCTGACATGGGCAGCTGCGAGATTTCATCAAGTTCAGATACTTTCAGTAGCCCTATTCACTCAGTGTCTACAACAGGTGTCCTAGGCAGCCATGTGGACCACAAGGAAGACCACCAATCATCTAGTGGGAACTGGAGTGGTTCAAGCTCCACCTGCCCCTCACAGACATCTGAAACCATCCCCCCACCCTCTTCTCCACCCCTGACAGGCTCATCTCACTGTGATTCAGAGCTGTCACTCAACACCGTGCCCAATGCCATTGATGAGGGATTCTCCTTGGATCCCTCATACCACTCCGACCTCAGACCCCAAGGCCAGGGTCACAGATCAAGCTCATTCACATCCTCAGCCACAGACCAGCTGGATGATGCAGGGGTCAGTACAGCCAGTGAAGGGGAGTGGACGTACCCTCCAGACCAAGACCAAACTGACCAAGACCAAGACCCTGATCAGACCCAAAACCTGAGCCAGAGCCACGTGTTAAACCAAGAGTACAGTTCCAAGCACGGTTTGGAAGACCAAGCCTGCTTCAGTGACAAAACAAGCAACACTGAGACAGAGCCTGGCTCTCATTACCCATCTGATACAGAGGGTTTCTATTCCTCTTCTGCACATTTCGGGGAGTGTAATCAGAGTTATAGAGGATACACGTATAACTATGCAGACCCAGGGCCTGACTGTGGTCAGTCTAACACTGTGGCAGCACCACTATCACATGGAGTTTACCCCGAGCCCTCAGCTGACTTCAGAGCAGGCACTATGACCCTGGGGAGGGCCTGTCGTCCACTGAGGAAACCCAAAGTCAAACCTCCACCACCCAAACGGACCTCCTCGCTAAAGGAGGCCAGCGGTAGTGTTGATGTTGGAACGGACACGCAGGCAGATCAGGATCAACCAAAGATGGTTAGTGAACAAGAGCTCACCTTGTCTTCCACAGATATGAAGCTGGAATTGGACCTAGAGCTTGGAGTTGCTCCAGAACCATTACAGACATCTTGTCTAGTGGCAGAGCCTTTGGGGACATGGGGAATGGGACTGGGGGAAAGTGTGGACATAGTAGAGCCCATGTCCTTCAGCTCTGCAGATACACATTCATTTAAGGATGAAGGTGCTGTGCAATCTGACTATGCAGACCTGTGGCTTCACAATAGTGAATTGAAGTCCAACAATGGTGAGTACACATCTATGTCCAACTCAAGCACCGCCACAGGTACTACTGTCATGGAGTGTATCAAGTCACCAGACAGCTCTTCCTCTTCCACAGAAACACAATCCCAGGCCCCTACCCAGGCTTCAGAGACCATGGCAACTAGTCCACCACTCCCACCTGGAGACTTCAAACTAGGGTCTCCTGAGAAACTAGCTGGTCTGGCCTCACCATCAAGTGGTTATTCTAGCCAATCGGAAACACCAACATCAACCTTGCCCTCATCTTCAGCAGCGTTCTTCCCAGGACCACTGTCTCCTTCAACTGGCAAGAGAAAGCCCAAAGTGCCGGAGAGGAAGTCTTCTCTCGCTTCCCTGCAGCATTTCCCCAGAGATGGCGCTTCCATTTCCTCTTGCTATAAGAGAGACCCAGACTTTCCACCTCCACCTTCTCAGTTGGATCTCAGTGTTCTACATGGCGGCTATGTCAGACATACACTATCCCACCGGACTCACCACATGCACACAATCCACCATAGTAAACATAGAGTTGCAAATGTTTTAGCCACTGGAACAAAGTTGTTGGCCCCTGAAGCATCAAATGCCAACCCACCGCCAAGTTTAAACTCTGCTTCAACAATCCCCAGTTCAAATCTATTGGCAATAACTCCATCTGCTCTTCGTTCAGTGCAGCTTCATTCTGTTAGACAATCTACAGAAGTACAAATTACTTCAGTTACAGACCAGGAAACAGCAAGTGGAACAGAGACTGCTACAAGACCCAAATGTCCTCCTAGTGCTTCTACTCTGGCTCCACCTCCTATTAACACTAGGCCTCTCCCTCCTCGCAGACCTCCTCCCAGACCACCAGGTCATGACCACACGTCCTCCCCTGAACACTCTCAACCACCTCCACCTGGCCGTCATCCTGATGGGCCTCCATCTTATGAAAGTCTATTACTTAGACAGGACCGCTATGGGCCTGGAACCTTCTGGGCTATGACTGCTTTTAGAACTCGAATGGACATATCATCAGACCTCTCTGAGGACAGCTCACCCCTGCATCGACCCGTGCCACGTGCTCCACACCCTTCACCTGTGGATTTACACACACATATCCATTCGCATTCAGAGTTCAGAGGACTCACCCACTCAGCTCGTGCACACCCTGAGTTTAGGGTGTTGGGGGAGCGCTCATTCTCCCAGGATGATGATGAAGATGAAGATGAGGAGGAGGAAGATGAAGAGCAAGTAAAAGAACCGCCTAGGGCTGTATGTCCCAGAGGAGGGATGCGATCAGACCATCCTCCACCCCCAGCATATGAGTTTGCTGGGGGATCCCACTCAGACTCAGGGTCCTGGGCTAGTCCAATCAAAGTGCCTGGTACCACAATGGAGACATCGCATCCTTACCTAATCAGCGATGCAAGAAAAGGAGGACAAGAAGAGCAAGAAGATGAGGAAGAAGTGACATCAGGTGCTACCAAAAGTGCCCATCAACAACAACAACCACAGGAGAGTAAAGATGATTCCACAACTCCTGACACTGAGGATTACTTCAGTAAAGGTAAGCTTTTAAGCAAAGTTCCACTTTCAGAAGTAGTACTTTTTTCATAAAGAATAGAGAAAATATCCCAGTGTCATGATATTTAATAATTAAAAAAGGACTAACAACTCCTGTGTTCACTATTTATTCACAGAGCAACCTTTAATCATGAACACAGATGGTATAAAGCACGGTTATTTCACCAACTGTATACTAAATGATCAGACAGCCAGATGACATGTGTTAGGGATGTTGTGTGCTACAGATTCCACACCCAGTGATAATTCGCTCTCCCCTCTGACGGATGACACCAAAGTGGATGATGACATCATCATCACATCACCCAACAAGACCCGTACAACTGAGGACCTGTTTGCCATGATACACAGGTGCTGGTCAATCTATTCAATTGAAATATCTATGGACTATTTGCAGCCTACTGTACATCTCTTGTTTTGTTTTGTTTTGTTTTGTTTTTTTGTAGAGATCCAGCTATGTGTTTATGTTTTGTATTTATCTACTGTCTTGATTTTAATTAGGACCATACTGTGATTGCCTCTTTCAGATCTAAGAGAAAGGTTTTGGGCCGTAAAGATTCTGGAGACTTAAACGTTAAGTCTCGTCTCTGCCCTACAGTACCAGTGACCCCCAGCAACGTCTCAACTGTTATTATCCCCCCAGCACCTCCTCTCAACATTCCAGCTACCTTAGCCACTGCGGTTGGGTCACAACGAGCCCCTGTGCCAATCTATCGCAGCGCCAAGAAATCCAGTACGTCCAATGAGGAGTTTAAACTGTTGTTGCTAAAGAAAGGAAGCAGGACTGATTCCAGCTACCGCATGTCAGCTACAGAGATTCTGAAGAGCCCAATCACGCCTAAAACACCAGGGGAGTCAGTGCAGGAAGGGCCCATTAGACAGGCTGAGGAGCCACCTTCTACGCTCCAAGAGACCCCCATTTCTGGCCTTGAACCAATCCAGATACCAGGTCTTTTTCCCAGGGCCAACTCTGAGAGTTTTGCATCAAAAACCCTGCCTATGTCAGCTGCATCTCGACAAGGACGTTCTCGGATACCCCCTGTAGCCAACAGCAGTCGCTACAGTACACGTAGTCGCCTCTACACAGCCCCCATGCAAGCCATTTCTGAAGGGGAAACCGAGAATTCAGATGGGAGCCCCCATGATGATAGATCATCCTAAAACCACCTGATGAGTGATGTCCTCTATTCTTAGCCGTGTCCTGCATTTGAAATGGCCCCTCCTACTTTTTCTAATCTTGGATAGCTGTGTTATCAAGGCCAATAGAATAAATTCCCATGACACATGAAATCTTAACTGTTTTTGAAATGCATCTATATGTGGATATACTATTCTATTAAAAGGTGTCAAGACTGTTGTGAAATTTTGAATCATAAGGCAAAGGATAGGAACACCTTGAGGATATACCTAAATACTGTATTATTTAAAGAAAAAATAACTCCCTCATAGTTAAAAAGTGCAAGACCTATTTTGACTGAACTGTCTTTTTTTTAAAAAAAAAAAAAGAAAGAAAAGAAAAAGAAAGAAAGAGTCCAAAATGTTTGAACAGTTATAAAAGAAAATAATTTTGTGGAGCATAGCTATGGTGTTTGTGCATGAACAAGCACATGCAACATCCACTAATATTTCTATTTCTTGTGTTGTGAATGGTGTGGGTGCGTGTATGTCCCTGAGGAACTGCATTCTTAATAAAAAATTAAAATTCTTATGACATTTAACATTCTTTTAACTTGTGGTGCCCAAAGCATTGACTTCCCAGACTCCATATTCAATATTGCTGCCAACAAGCAAGGGTTGTTTCATTGTGGAAGTTATCGCTCAACACAGCACCAAATTATCTATTATATTTCCATCTGCAGACCTGGCATAGAGAGTATATCACACAGAGCCAATCATATATTTCTTCACATAAATTATATCCAAAAAGATGACATGATGCATGTATTTTTGTAAAATTGCTTCTAAGAAATGATGATAAAGTTTCACCATGCTGCATGAATCTGTATGGAAACACCCCCTGGATTCTGGTTTCTGTTGACATTTTTGTGGTTCTTTTGTATTATTTTAATCTTTCTCTGCGAAAGGTTTTATCTACATTTGTACCACATTGCCCGTGATCTAAATTGATTTCTCTTGGATTCGACTGTCAAAAAAGAAGGAACAAGGGCTTGCGCCTATTTGTCAAAGGTACAGACTAATTTTGGACAATCGCACAGTGGCCTTTCTCTACCAGAGGTGGTTTTATGCAGGGCATTTATAAGTCTCTGCACATATACATGGAGCTGTGCCATGTTTCACCAGAATTCAATCATATATTTATTTAAACCCAACCTTGAAATCAAGTATGCTTAGACTGATTAAAGCTTTTCCAGCTGTTGGCCAGTCTTGCTGTGTTGGTTTGAAGTGGAAAAAGGTGCATTTCAAACAGATTTAAATACACCATTGCCTGCAGATGGTGAAAATGCTTTAGAAGGTCCTCAATCGGTTTGACTAGAGGTTAATTTGGAAAGGTTTCCAAGAATCAACCTCAATTTTGCACTTCATGATTCTTCAAGAATATTCCTTGAAAAGAAAATATATCTTATAGTGAAATGCATATGTATATTTGTACTGAATATAAAAACTCATAGCTATATAAAATGACAAGCAGAAATTTTATAAGGAATCAATCTGAGTGTAGCAAAGAACAGGTCTCAATGATAACACACATGAATCTTAGCAATGTACACTGTTCTCCTCTCCTTGTTGCCTCTCCTTCATTTGCACTGACCCAGTGTAGCATTAGACAGGTGAAAGCTCAACCCAGTGGCTGGTGTACACCATTTTGTCTTACACGCCAAACCTCATATCTCAAACACTGAAAGAGAGGAGACAAGAGGAGGAAAGGACTGCATACATCTGATATCCACAAATCAGCAATGCACACATCGTATTGCTGCAGCCTTTTCTCTCCCACACCCAGTTCAGAGTGTGATGCAAAATCTCTCATCCTTTACATAAATACTACATACATATAATATCTGATGTTTTACAGAAGCAAACTATCATCAGTGGAATGCTTGAACTCTCACCTGCCTACCACAGCAAACACAACACATATACTTCTTACATTCAGAGACCGCTCTTCAATTGAAACCACTCACTGTATTCTGTGAATACCTCAGCAAGCATATTACTGTTTTACTGTAAATGATAGATAGATAGATAGATAGATAGATAGATAGATAGATAGATAGATAGATAGATAGATAGATAGATAGATAGATAGATAGATAGATAGCAAACCACAACTGTTTGATACTCAGCGAATATCAATTGCAGAACTGACACTGTGTAAGATGGAGAGAGTAAAAAGCTGTGAACTGATTACTAGAATTTTACATTCATCATACGCATATTGCTGAAGCGCACCTGTTCCTGTTCATTGTTTATTTGTTGTGTTTTCTATCGCATGCAATAAGCAAAAAGGGGTGGGTGGGGGTGGGTGGGGGTGGGGGGTGGGGTTGGAGGAAAGAAAAGGACACCACCAAATCATATTTTTTATCTGAGGGATGTCTCCATGAGAAAAGATTTTGTATTTTCTGTTCAAATGTCAAGTTCAATAGTGTGTTCTATAGATGTACAAACTGTCTGGCTAATTCTGTTCTGTATAGTTGTGATCACAAACAGGGGTTTATCTTGTACTGTATATCTACTCACTGGACAATCATAGGTATAAGAGACTGTAAAGAAAATGATATAGAATCTGTGGGGTGGGAAAATCTGAACACTTTTGGTGCTGGGTCCTAGTCTTGAGCTATGGAAGTGAGAGAAATATTTTCCAGGAAAAACTGCTGATTATGTTTAAAGTGCATATGTGTACGCGCCACTTCAATAAAATGTACAAATAAAGAATAAACAAGGAAAAATATCAATTCATAAACATAAAAGATAGTTTGATCTGATCAGAAAGTCAGTATCTACTTTTGACTCATAGCTAATTATCTTGTTTCCCACAATATTACTGAATAACGGAAACAGACTCATTTGTAGGGTTACAACAGCATTACATGAAAAATGCAATGTGACTGTGAATTGCCACTTGAAATTCTAATAATACTCAGTATTTGACCAGTTAAGTATTTGACCTTTTGTTTAGTGTGATTTTTCCGTACTGTACCTGGCATTGATGCCTTAAAGGTATTTCAAGACTGTTCCTTTTATTTATAAAAGCAGTGGATAGAGGATAGGTAGATACATTTGGTAAGAAAGACAAACTTTGAGGTTGCCATGCAGACTCTAGTTTAGCACTCATTTCGCCCTCTCACACCTAAGTCCTCAGCAGGTTGGGAACACAGCAAAAGAAGAATCTATAATTTTTATAGATTTTTTTTTCCATCCTGTTTCCAATATCTGCACGCAAAGGGGAGTTTGATGACAACCACTTGATATTTTTATTCAGAAGTGTACAGTATGGAATAACACTAAACAGACTATAAAAATGTGACATGGAAAAAATAAACACTGAAAACAAACTGTAACTATTCAAAAGAAGCTCCATGCTTAAAACTAGCTAGGACTTATCAGAGTTGAATCACTTTTGTATTTTTGTATAAACATGTAAATACATTTTTAAAGAAAAAAATGTTGCAAAGTCTTTCTTTTGTAAAATAAATAAATAAAAGTATAAAAACAAAAAAGTTTTTTTTTTTTCAAAGTTTACATGATTATTTCCAAGCCTTTGTATATTTTGGAGCTGTGCAACACCTTCAGTCGTGTATTTATTTTTGGGGGGGGTTACACCATTGTGAAAATTCCATTATTCTATATCTAATTCATTTTAACAGCTCATCAGGCTGCTTAGTACCTGTGCATAGAAAAAGCCAATAAATGTGATTGCAATGAAACGGAAGGCCTTTTGTGTGACACTTCATTTATTCCTATTAGAACCAAGTGCACTAAGAGACTCTTTCCACTAGATGGCAGTGTTTTAATGGCCGGTTACCAGATTGTGTCTGGTTACTTTAACCAACTCCGCCTTTTGTTTGACTTCTGAACAAGAAGACAGACTAAATGAGGACCTAAAACTTGAAGTCTCTTGAATGTGAAATGTCAGGATAAAAAGACAAAAACACATCTGTGTTATGACTGATGAATCTGATTTAAAAATCTTTGCATATTCACACATCTTGAAAATATAATTACTGGGGCATTAATTGGATGTGGTCTCAGTCTCAACTGGGCAAATGGCTGTGAGCAGTTGTGAAAGAAAAATGTTCAATTCTTCATTACATTAAATAGGAATATTAGACCTGAAAGAACAAAATGGGGACCTAAGTCCCTAAATCAGCCATGTGACCACTAACGGTATCGCCTTCAAAAAGCCCCAGTTTCTTCATTAATGCTGACCTGATCCGACCCCATTTGATGTGATATGAGGGTAGATACCATGGTCAAGTTGCTGTTTTTTTAATTTTTAAAATGCATATTGGAAGATAAGTTGATTCCATATTATCCCAGAAAATGTGTT
>VUQH01036155.1:0-12335 GCA_015106775.1 Etroplus canarensis | reverse complement strand
CGCACAAACACACACACACACACACACACACACACACACACACACACACACACACACACACACACACACGAGAAAAAGGGGAATGGTTGCGGCGTATGAATTTCATTTGCACCCCGTCCCTATGTGCATTATGTTACAAATATTTATGTCATATTTTAAAATTTTAAAAATCTCATTCATAAATTACATGGAATTACCAGTCATGCACAGTAGAGACACACCTCTATTTCTGTCAACCTGTAGAATAAAGTATTTATTTATAGTTAATAGTAGTGTAGCATCTTATGTAACTCCATGAAGTATGGCCTTGTAGAAACATTACTCTAAATCTGAGGGAGAGCAATACAGGATTTTCAAGTTGGATAGCTCAGTAACCAGCATCAACCCATTCATAACACCTTCACCCAATGAGTCACAGAGAGCATCAGCAAACTGAGTTTTAATTGTAACGCCGTGTCTCTCATTTGCCTACCTGTGCTTCTCTGGGTCTCAGGATGAATGAGAGAATGACACTTTATATGCTTTAGGCTGAAGAGCTTTTTTGTCTGGCCTTAATTAGTATGGAACTCCCCTTGTACGGAAAGATAAATCCTGACCCCTTGAAATTAAAGCTGCTGACACAGGTGCAAACACAAATATACATACATGATACACAGAGTCACAAACACAGACGCACACACACAGATTTGGTATAGATGTATATGCAAAAATGGAGGTAATTTTCTGTTTTTAATGCCGTTTTGAGCTCTCATGTGCTGCTGACAATATATTATATGTCACATACACTCTGAACTAATTCTTTTTCTCTCTATCCCTCGCTCCTTCTCAATCTCTTCTTTGTTCCTCTCATTGCCTTGCAGGCTGCAGTGATGTGTCATTTTATAATCCTTTGCTGGCTAAATTACATTAAGAATATCCTCTCATTAATTAAACCTGCTATTGGCAGCACCTGAGATAAAACAGATTATAAGAGCTGAGAGTGAAAACACAAAGCGCAAAATGCCGGTGTCAGCACTTTGTGTGTGTGAGTGCAAGTGTCTATTCCTGAGAGTATGGGAAAGAGGATAAACTGCTTGAAAAAGAGACTGCAGGATAAAATGGCATAGTTATGATTTGCTCATGTGTTTTTAACTATAGATGGTGCTGCAGCAATGAATACAGTCTGCATCAATACACATATACATTCTCTTTAATTTTAATTCTTATTCCTTTCAAGATCACTTATAAAAGAATTAGTTTAGATTTCATAGGTGCCATGCTCATGCTTTACCTGATAGTATGTAGTAACATCTTCTGTACTCACCACATTCTGCAACCCACTGAAAGTAAGACTAAGAATGATAATTTATTGAAAAAATATTCTGTCATTTGCTATTTAATCATAACTAAAGGTGTCATTAAATGAATATAGTCAGTGCACACAGAGTGTTTCTTGGATTACAAATTAAATGCAAAATTTAGCAGGTCTTAGTTAATTTTATTAGCCTGGCTTTCGAAAAAAGTATTCAATTTCTCATTTGGGCCAAGGTCGAGTATCTGACGATGGAGTCTATGAAAGTTGAAAAATCAATGCAAATACCACATTAAAAATGTATCCGAAATACCTCCTTCAAACAAAATTAATCATTGTAAAACTTCACATTAACCACACTCCTCTCAGTAGCTGTCAAAACTGATTAATGGCAAAAAAAAGAGGAGCGATAGGGCGAGAAATGGAAAAAAAAAAGTATAAATATTGAGTGAGCCCAAATGGCAATGCATGTTGTCTTTGCATGCACACAATGTAAAGACACTGTGGAGTTCATGTGGGTCCCACGCAAATGAATAAGTCACTGCCTTAGGACAAATTAATCAAAGTGCCCAGCTGTTGCTGTGCATGGCTAACTGGTCGTGGAGTAGGGGAGGCTTCTTCCCTACATGTATTGCTACCATCCAGTCCTCTCTCAAAGCAGCAGACCTGATGTTACAGATTGGGTTGGTCATCCTCTGAGTGATACACAGTGCCACTCCTCACATGATAGTCTGTCACCAGCTCAGATGTCATATTGATAGACCTTCCCCTTTCTTCTAAAACAAGTCAGAGAAAGCATCTACCAGAAATAAGTTAATGTCAGCATCTAAAAATCAAAGTTTTTGCAGCTGCCCAGGCTGTTCTTACTGAAACTGGGAACAGCCCTACTTTTCTTTTCATTAATTCCAGGTTGGCACAACAATGAGGAAGAAATGGATACCGGCAATGAGAAGAGAGAAAGGGCTGAATTTTATCATGAGGAAAGGCAGCACTTTTGTCTGCAGCTGACACTTCGCACCTAAAGATTATATTGCAGGATGCACCATCCGTCACCTAAAAAGTAGTGTTGTCAAAAGCCTTTTTTCTTGAAACAATTTTACAGCACTACTAAGAAAAGGAGTCAGTGTATGAAAAGATGAATAAATGTCAATCTGTCTCCTCTTTGCCCAGAGAAGGTCTAAGTCTGTGAAGTGGGCTCATGACTGTGGGAAACTGCAACTGCAGGTAAGCAGCTATAGATATTAGTTAGTAATGTGTACAGTAACATTAGTCAGCGATGCCAAATATACACCATTCCTGTCACTGAACAGCCTCTTCTGTAGCATAACTTGTTCACAGAATCCATGTAGCCAGTGTTTCCAGCTCGTCTGTAAGGAAAGTAGCTATTGGTTCTCCTAAAAGTCGCTAAATGGGGTCACTGACTAATTTGCATAATTGTCCATTTGCATGTAATTTTAATGGGCACCATAGGGAGGAGGAATATCGTCATGGGAGAGACAAAAAGTGAATAAAAACACCCTAAATATGTTTAGAACTACAAATGAACTTCTTCTGTTGATTCTTGTTTTTTTTGCCATTGAGAGAGGCCATCACTTCTCAAAATAACTTCATGACATTAATGTTTTTTCTGGACTAGGGCCTTGTGGAGACCTCTGCAGGGGCAGGTGCCAAAGTAAAAAAACAAAAAAACAAAAAACAAAACAAAACTATACAGAAGAGCACAATATTTATCATTATTTATTCATTTATTATAATCTATCAATAATTAATAATGATAAATGTTCTTGTGAAGGTTTACTCCACAAAAAAGAAAAGCACTTGACACAAGGGCACTTTGTCAATCGCTCTCTCTCTTTCTCCTGGTCATTTCATCAGTGTTGCCTCCCTTGCTGCCAGTGTTTGTTTGTTTGTTTCAGCACCTTATAGTTTCCCTACCTGGAATTTATGCTTGTGGATTTTGTTATTGATGCCAAAATAAAACCTTTCTTGAGTTTACTCTCCTGGCGTCCTGGTGTCTGCATACTGGGTCCTCTCTCCTCACACCATGGCAAACTACCTTTTGTTTTACATGTTTTTTCCTGAAAGATGGTCCTTTAAATGTGGCTGACTTTCTTAAATAAAATTATAGTATCAAGGTAGACCATAGGACCATCTCAATCCTTAGCAACATAAAGAACAATAAGACTTGCAACAGTGTGGCTTCCAAAAAGCTGCTATTAAATCAGTCTGATTTTACTTGACGAGACAGGAACAGAGGCAACTTACAAATCCATTAAATAACTGACTTGTTTTTTATTTTTTGCAAAAACTTACCTTTCAAGTCTATTTAGTAGTGACACCAGTTTTTCTCTGCACATGTCATTTTTGAAAGAATCATCACCTCACTAGTTGGGCCAAAAACATTGTAATGTTGTTTATTGCATAATTTTATCAAATGCTAGTGAGTGGCCAGTCACTTATACCATTTGCTTTAATTCAGACCTATAACCTTGAAAAACACTGTCAGAATAAGTCTATACTGTACTGTAAAACAAATTAGCAGGTGCCAACATAACATTCATACGTGTGACATGGCCATCACCTGCTCTACCTTCAGTGTCACCATGCACTTAAGGTAATGGGGACATGTCCCTTTCTTGCTCCTTCTCCTCATTTTCCCTGAGAACATTTAATACATCCTGATGATAGTCCTAGACAGTGCACTGGATGTTGTCATTTTTTCTATTTCCTGAATTGATTGTTAACCCAGCATCCTGCCCTGTGTTTTACATTCTGTCTGTGTTGCTGAATGCTGATGTCCTCTGCAAGAGAAATCACTCTAAGAAGAAGTTTACTTTGTGCTAATCTCATAAATGCCCTGTGTGTTTCCCCTCCTTTGTCCCCCCATGATGCAGGCACGCAATAAACCACTTACATAAACTCCTCCTCTGAGACGGCCCAGAAAAACAGCTGACATGCTCAAAGTTCCACTCTGCTTTTCTCACTCTCTCTGGATGCTCATGATTTCCACCAGGAATGCTTTATTTGGATCCTTTATTACATGTGCTGTCCCAAAGTCTTGAAGGGCAGTTTTAATATGTGAATTCTCTGCTCTGTAGAGTGTGAAACAAGTATGAGGCACACTAAAAAATGTTGACATTTATGGGCACAGATGCATTTCTCTCAGCTACTTGTTGTTAAGTGATCAATAGAGGATGGCATCTGTAAAGGTGAGGTAAAGTACTGCTTTATAGTGTCAAGGAAGGACTATTTAACAATTGTATACATGCACAGCCCTTGATGTTTTATTTTAAACCATAAAAGAGTTTTACTTGAATTGTAGTACTATTAAAACGCATATTTTTTGTTTTATTTGTTTAATATAATTTTAAATGACAAAAATACTAACAATACAAAATAAATATGTTTAACACTGACCAGAGATTACTTACTGGCCTCGGAAGAGTGACCAATCTTTGCCTTTAGGAAGGTTGCTGTGGACTTGGAGAAGGCCTAAGATGGGGTCACCAAAGAAACCTTGTAGTAATACTACAAAACTGCATTTGTTTGCCTGCATTCCTCTGCAAAAAGTAATTCATACTGCTGGAAGGTTGCTCCTGGTCTGGAATCCTGTTCCTGTTCACTGGCAGGTTCTCAAGGTGCAGCAAGGTCATGGGTTGGGAGGGGGGTTCCTGGTTTGGGAACCTCAGAATTGTGTCTTTGCTTTTCTTGGATGACCTGTTTTGTTTTTGGCTTCATGAGAAGCGATCTCCGTGGAAAAATGGTGGATTGCTCCCTCTAAGTTGAGGGTGAGTTACTGCCCACGCAAATAGTTATGGTAAAATGGGGTGTGAGATAGCACTAAGAGTAATGCAGACATTGCAGCAGACTGTTGTGAAGAGGTTGGTGGACCTGAACACAACTCTTTCAATTTACCAGACAATTTACGTTCCAGCCCGCACATATGGTAATAAGCTCTGGGTGACCAAAATACTGAGAATTCAGATACAAGCGTTGGAAATTAGTTTCCTTCACAGCATGACTGGGCTCAGCCTTAGAGAGAGGAAATTGGAGGGAACTTGGAGTAGAGCCCTGGTGCTCGTTCACGTTGAAAGGAGCCAGCTGAGGTGGTTCAGGGCATGTGATTAGGATGCCTCCTGGGCACATTCACAGATTTGTGGTGCATGTCCAGCTGGGAGGAGGCCTTGGGGTAGACCTAGAAATCACTGGAGGGATTGAATATCTCAAGAGGGTCCCTCCTCCACCAGCGTGACCAACCACAGATAAGTGGAAGAAAATGTGATTAGCTATTGTGATTTCAAAATATTAAAGTTCATGATAGGGATAAAATAGAATTACACTACCCTTTTTTGAGTGGACACTAGTGGTTATTTGAAAATTTTACTACAGTAAAGTATTTATGTATATATCACTGAAAGAACTATTTTGAAGAGAGAAGAAACCCAGAATATAATTTCACTTACACAAAAGGTTCATACCAATTCTCAGTGTATTAAACTGTACATATTAACTGAACTGAAACATTGATGGTGCATTTTTTATTTTAATCTTGAATCTGTGTGTGTGCATTTATTGGCTTTCAGGCACTTTATACACGACTTTGTATTAGAAAGACTATGTTTCTGATTGGTGGGTCCAGATATATAAGCATCATCATTATTTCTTACATGGTCTTTTCTGTTGCTCTTCTCACATCTTTCTGTGGCTGCTCTTTCCATTTCCTCTTGTCAATTCTCCTTCCCCTACATCACCACTGAAACTCCCACTCCACCATGCAGCATATGATGTGCCATCATTCACGTCACGAGAGCTATTCTCTCTCTGAATGGGATCATAATCGGTCCAGCTTTACTTTTAATAGCCCATGTGACAATACCTTGCATGTGCATATGGGTAAATGTGTGTGTGTCTTTCTGTGTCTGACACCTCTGTGGCTGCATGGATGAACATGGGCAGATGTGCCCACTGGAGCAGAACTGCCTAAGCGTGCAGAGACTCAGACATTAATAAGATGGTGACAAAACTCACACTCTCCAATTAAAGAGAGTGAAGAGAGGCCATTTAAAACAGAGGGACAGGGAAGGATGAGAAATGACAAGGATATCCTGAAAGGAAGGTGGTAGTAGTGCGCGATGTGAGGATGAGTAATTGTAGAGGTTGAGTGGGACTGGCTAGCGCAGTCTAAAACATTTTTAAATGAAAAATAATATTATTATATAGTTATAGATTGCATTTTGCCTGTCAAAGTTTTGAATGTTGCTCTGTATTAAAACTCTCTTGCTGTTGACAGTGCAAACACACACATACTTTTATATACATGAACTCAGCCTAAACTACTTTGAGGTATTTACATATAGAACTCTGGTCAAGCTTTACTTCCTATGTTTCTGAGTTCAACCTCATTAAAGATGTATGGGCCTTGAAGTGTTAGAGGGACTAGTGTGTTCTAGCACCACTCTTCCTGCACAATTGTCTGCTCTAAAAAATCATGCCTGTAATTGTGAAAGTGTGTGCTCTCCATCAAATTAATGTTGAGAAGCTGAGTTTCTAAGGCATTTCTATCTTCTCTTATGCTCCACTTTGTCAGGTTTAGTGTTATAGTCTCCAAAAGTGATTCTGCAACAAAACTGTTCACAGCACATGCACTGTGGACTCAGAGGCATATGGGGCCAACTGCCTTAACCAAACAGAAACAATGTTATAGTCTGGAAAAATAGAGATATAAAAGACATTTTATATCTATAGACTAATTTTCATGTGTTTTATGTTAGTATGTTCTGTCAGACAAGGCTGAAATTTATTTTGTTCTTGATTTATTTAGCCACTGAGTGCTTAAACACTTCCTCCAGATGTTTAATAGTAAAACGAGACTAAACTGTTGGACAGATCAATCAAAGTATCAGTAATATTGATGTTTTGACCTGAAGCTGTTGCTTGATGAAAATGCAGAGTTTCATTAAAGTTGAGAGAACATGACAGTCAGTACAGCCTTGTATAGTAATGTATGCAGTTGTCCAGACATTTCACTCTGAGTACAAATGTCAATATAGGGCTAGGGGAACAACACAATACAGGGCAGGGCTCTGGGGCCTCATGCAGCTCTTTCATCTCTCTGCCATGGCTCCCCGTGGTTTTGAAAACAATTTATGTAAATAAGCAATGGCTATTTAATTTAATTTAATTTTATTTTAGTTTGTTTCTTCAGTGTAATTCTAATTTTGTAAATTAAGGCAATCTTATAACATTAAAATAAAATGTGTTTAAATATTTTGTCAATCAAAATATTCAGGTTGATAGCTGACAGCACACTGAAGCAGACTTAAGTCATACAAATATAAACCGGCATTGTTGGTTTACTCTTGTTTCAAAGTGAACATGCTGCAGTTTCATGTTTTTAGTTGGTGTGGGCTGATTTTTTCCCCCCTAGAAGTACAAGAAGGACTGAAAACAGGCCAACATTGAGCATTTTAATTTGAAAGTTAACTTATTCTTGCCAGTGTGTTTCTTTCTAGAGTTTTAAAGAATGTTTTTAAAAAAAAATTGTTACATACACAAATAAAATGTAATTTTCTCTTTGAAGTTCTTTGATTTCAAAAGTGTAACAAACTATAGTTCTTATATACATAGCATGAGGGTAACAAAACAATATATGCGGTGTTACAGTATCTTCTGTTTAGCGGTCAAATAGATTTTGTGTCTCCCAGTGTTTTGCCGACCATAAGGTAAAGAACATGCATGTGAAGTATGGGATAAGCTGGAACTGAGACTTGTTTCACTACTGCCTAAACCTGATGCATCATGGCACTTATGCCACAAGATCTCTGGTGCATATCTTTAAGATGCCAGCAGCTTTGACTAAACAGCACTGTCTGAGGCCCACTGAATGAGAACAGGCTTGTAATTTTAATGTATGTCCGAATGGCCACTCTTAGTATATGCATATAGAATAACGTATAAGTCATATGTAGGCACATTTGTGTTAAGTCCTGCTTCCATATATATGGAATATGTTTGATATGTTGGACCACTCTGCAGCCAGCATTGATCGACCCACCCTCCCTGGACACTCGATGCAGCATGACCCCTCCAGCAACCAACCAGTAATTGATCCTGTAGTACCGTTGTGGATTCCCATGGCACATGGACTTTGTGTGTACGAGTGTGGGTTTGGCTGCTACATTTTTTCTTTGACTAGGCTTCTAGCAGCATGCCCCACCTTGCTAACCTCTCCACTGCATTCAGAATGTATCCAAAGGCCATAGTGATGCACACTGTACTAAGCCTGTACTTACATGCATCCATTTTCACCATTTTCGCTGTTGCACCATGCTCGTCTCTAATATATATTTTTATATACAGTCCACAGCACTTATCTAAAGCCCGATGAATTCTCTTTCCTTTCAGTTAGGCTATCGTCCTAGTTTGCCTGCTGATCAAATAGCCTTGTGATTTTATGTTGATGAAAGTAAATCACAGCTCCTCAAACTTCTTTCAGTCCTCCGCCACGCTTGATTGTGTACCCATTTTGAGTGACTCACTCACCATAAAAGAGCCCATTTCACTTCCATCCAGACTGAGACAGAAACAGAAAAGAGGGGTGTGCCAAAAGAAAGCCTCAGTCTTGCTTTTGGTGGAAGATTAGCAGCTGCCAGGAAGCTTTCAGACCACAAAAAAAAGAAAAAGAAAAAACACACACACATACGCATTTACATGTATGGCGCATTTATACACACACATTTTTGCACACATAATTCTACACACACACACACACATACACGTGTGTGTATGCTCAGTTACGCAGATAGACACATACACACACACCTACCCCCTCACACATGCACATACACACATACACACACACACACACACACACTCACAGAAACTTCAATCAGAGCCTTGTCAAAGCACTTGCAGTTTCTTTCAGCCTCTGTAGTATCTGCAATTCAAAGGGCTGTGGGTTTTGCCGCTGCCAAATTACAAGCTCCATTTGCCAGCCTAATTAACGGTTCATAGCATTCAGTGAAATTTATTGCCACAGCCCAGGCGCATGCCAAACCAAACAGGATAGACCTCACAGATAACCGTAAACTTGGCCATGGAACCTGACACCTTGAAAAAACAAACTTGTTACAGGGAGTCTGTTTATATACTCCCATTTCCCTCTGTTTCACTCTCTCTGCCTCTCTTCTCGCTCCACTGTCTCTGCTGACAGTTACTTGACTGTTTCACTTCATGGTCTCTGTGGTGATGGTTGTTAAGAGGGAAAATTCAGACACACAACCTATTTCTTTTGACCGCAATTCATTGTATGTTTGTCAGCGGGTGCCCTCATGGTCAATACTGTTTAGATACACAGCCAAAATGTGAATATAGAGCAGAGGACACAACAGGACAAGATAAGGCATGAATTTCACCCTTACTCTCAGAAATCCTCTAAACAATCTTCTCGATTTCTTACACAGAAAACAACATACAGTAAAACATAAACAGCTTTAATATAAACGGAGACAACTTGAGAGTAAACAAAGACTTATGCATTGTGACAAAAGTAAAATACTTAAAAACACTGAAAGGTGAAACGGTGGAGTTTCCAATCCAACCAGGACAAACTGTTTTCTCAGGCAATGTTTCCCTAATGCCTTCACTGTTGTGACGGAAGCAGTAGTGGAATAAAACAGTCATTCAGGCTGGGAAGTTGACGTCTTCTCAAGCCACCCTGATCACACAAACCTCCTGAAAGTAAACTTTTGTAGGCTAACTCTACATGTTGATCTTATGAAGTTATAAAGTTCCCACTATATTCATTTTAGAGGAAAGTTATCCAGATTACAAAAATCCCAGATGGACCAACAAGTTACTTATGCGAACACTGAAATATTCTCAAGGTACAGGACTATGCAAAAGTCTTCAGCCAATCCTAATTTCTTTATGTTTTATCAGGAAATGGGTGTAACGATTCATTTAAACATGTACAAATATAAATAGAAACAGCATGTCAATATTTAGTATGATCACCTTTATTCTTAAACACAGCCTGAACTCTCTTAGGTTACACTTTCTTCAGGAATAGTTCTCCAGGCATCTTGTAGGACATTCCAAAGCTTTTCTTTGGATGTAGGCTGCCTTTTGGTCCATCCTCTATCAAGATGATCCCAATTTGCGTCAATAATCTTTAGGTCCATTCGTCACTTCGTAAGACCCGTTGCCACTGATTTTCAGTCTAGTTCTTGTATAATTTTCAGTTACCTCAGCCTTTCCTCCTTTTTTCTCTTGCTTAAGAATGGCTTCTTGACAGCCACACCTTTATTGAGTTAATTTCTGATGAGCATAGACAAACAGTAGATGGATCAGCTGAAGGGCCACATGCATAGGTCAGGTCCTGTGTCAGGTCTTTGCTGGATTTTTTCCTTTTTCTTCAGGACAAGACTTTCCAATACTGTTTATCTTATATAGATAGTTGTTCAAGGCCTGCCACTTCTTCTCTTGTCCTCTACTTGTCCAGTTTCCTCAAACTTTTTAGGGCACACTGCACATCATGCTGAGATATGCCTAGTTTGACTCTCTGGGAACCACCTTGTTGGTTCAAAAATACAGTTTTCTATCTGTCAAATTATGTCCTTGGTTACGTACATTCAACTGAAGAAATGGGAACATATTTTGTGCTTTTATGACAGGCTGCTAGGAACAAAGTGCCTAAAGATGCAATTTAAAGTTGCTTCTGAAGTTGCCAGTTGCCAGTACTTTATGCTATGGTTATGGGCGCACCCTCAAGAAACTCAACAGTCATAGCACTGATACAAATGCACAACTCAGACACAAAGAATTAGCCAAAACTCTGAAAAGAGAAATAGATACAGCTTTAGCTCTAATAGTCAAATGGTGATTTGTCAAGCATGTTTAAAATAAAAAGACAAACAACCTTGCCAGTCATTAATGGAAACGTCACAACATAACAACTTTATAGAGTAACAAGTAAGTTGTTACCACTGTAAACCAGTAGGTGGCTCAGTAAATCTCTGGCCTCTGTCATTTTGTCAGTGATGTCATCTTTGTCAGGTCCCAAAAGAATTCCTTCCTTGTTGCCATCAGATGGAACACTTTCTATTGACATTAAGGTTAGGTTTTTAAAAGTTCCTCATAGACATCAGGGTGGAGATCTTCATCTCAGGTCCTGAAGTGATGGAAAAAATGAGGAAGAATGTGTAGTCTAAATTGATGTAATAAGATCTGTAAGCATATTGCATTGAGAGAAGAGAGCAGTGTAGGACAGCTTATGCGCACCATCTCCATGCTTTTATCAGGAAACCTAAAGGGTTCCTCAGATTCATCACTGGGGTAAGAGCCCTGGGGGTGTACTCTTCCAAGGCCTCATCTTTAGCCCTCACCAATTACATCAAGCTTGTCTCTGGTCAGCAATAATTTGCTCTGATCACTTAATGAACTTGTATCTCAATGAAACAGTGCAAAGTCATTCAGTAGGATGAAAAGAGATTCACTTGCCCGAACAACCACAGTGGTGTCAGTTTGAAGCTACAATTTATGGAAAAAACAAATCAAAGTAGACTGGACACCAAAGTTATAAGTTGGAATGTCCGCGGAATCAGAAAACTGGTTAAATTGAAACAGGTGATAGATAAAATAAAATTTCTCAAATCCAAAATAGTCTTTTTACAAGAATCACATTTGATGGCCACAGATGTACATCGTCTGAGCAAGAGATGGCCAGGCCAGGTGTTTCATGCTTCATATAACACTCACTCAAGGGGTGTGATTACTCTCATACACAAATCAATACCATTTCAAGTTATAAAAACTATCCAAAATCCATTTGGAAGGTATATTATCATTCAAGGCAATATTTCAACACAAAAATTAAATCTCATAAATGTATATGGCCCTAACGACGATAACCCATCTTTTTTTGAAGAATTATTTCTTACTATATCTTCCCTGGAGGGACTCTATATTATAGGAGGAGATTTTAACTGTGCCCCTGACCCAGTATTAGATAGATCTACCCAAACAGAACCGACCCATGTACGAA
>VUQH01036154.1:0-13068 GCA_015106775.1 Etroplus canarensis | reverse complement strand
TCATAGTGTTAAACATAGATAGATAGATAGATAGATAGACAGATAGATAGACAGATAGATAGATAGATAGATAGATAGATAGATAGATAGATAGATAGATAGATAGATAGATAGATAGATAGATAGTTTGTTTCAGGGCATCAACATCCAGCTTTATCTGTACGGGAGGATGTTCATCTTCCCCTCTATGGAGACTTATTACTGCAGTCTTTATAAAGAAATGTAAATCTTTAGTTCTTCACTAATGAATGTCATGATCTTGTATTTTAAGGCAAATTTATCACTTGCATGTTTTTCAAAAACAGGTCTTTTTTGAGACTGGCTTATTCAGATTTAATATTTTCTTTTCCTAGAAGAAAAAGAATGAGGTATCTACATAAAATATAACCTAATTCCTGTCAAAAAGTAAATCCTTTGAGCAATTAGTCTTCTTAGGAGTGTTTCATAATCTGAACCAGCTGTTCTTTGTTGTCATCACATGAAATGATGTACAAAACCATGACAAATTCAACAATCATTAGGGGCTATAAACATGTACTCCACTTTGATTATAAGGCTTGAACTTTTCCACATAACTCACTCTGAATGCAAAAAACAACACCCCTATTAACCTGCAGTAAGTTATAAAACTATATCACAAAGCACGATCATCAAACTTACCAGACCTGCAGACCAAAGTGATGGTTCCTGCTAGGAATCAACTGGCAAAAAGAAACCAGAGGTTTATATTGCCGAACATGCAGTCTATTGCTCCGCCTGCTCAAGCTGTAACCCACTGATTTTCACACAGGGCTGAAGTGTGTATGCATACAAGTTGACATATTTAAATTGCAGTGCAACTGATTCCTCTAGTTTATGAAGTCAGTTACTTCAACAATGTGAAACATGTTCTTTTATAATGCACACTTAAAGCAGACAGTAAGCAAATCAAACTTTTTATGAGAAAATGAATCATTTTGTAAGCGGATATTTTTCTATGGAGTTTAACACCACTAAATTAAGTATTCAGAATGATTGAAGTACAGTTATTGCCTTGGTGGTATTATGCATGAAGTAAAATTGCAAGTGTACTTCATGTAGTATAGTGGTTTACACATTTGCCTTACAAGTAAAAGGTCCCTGGTTTGAGTCCAGGTGGGGACACAAGCCCCTCTCACCGTGGAGGGTTGCGTTAGGAAGGGCATTTGGTGTAAAACCTCCACCAAATCACCAATGCGGATTAATCTGTTGTGGTGACCCCTTCGGGAGAATACAATGGAGCATCCAAAAGGTACAGGTGTACTTCATATGCCTGACTGAACATAGATGCGAATGCTGTGGTGCATATATTATAGCAACTGAATACATGGTATCATTGCTGCCACACAGAGTGGAATGAAAATAATCATGTTGATCATTCAACAGTCCATTTAAGAGCATTTCCATCCAATTAGAGGTTTTCTCTGAGGCTCAGCCCCATTGGTTTGGCTAAATTACAGAAATGGTTGAGAAATGAAGAGCCACTTCTCTGAATCCATCTGCGGTAGCCAAAGAGACGCAGTTGTTTATTGTTTCCAGTGGTCTCAAGGCATTCAAAATCCAAATGGCAAGAAAGTCTCTACTTACAAAACAAGCATTATTTGTTTCGATTGCTCCGTCACATAATTTACAGTTTACTGGAAATCAGAGCAGCATCTGAGACACCCTTCTCTTCTAAAATAATGGATAATCTGATTAAACAAAGACTAAAAATGTTTCATAGCAAAGAAATAAACTGATATTTAGGAAAACTAGAATTCCCTTTATTTCCATCTTGAAAACTCAATCGGCAAGGTGAGAACAGTAGAGAAGACAATCAGGCTGCTTACATGAAATTACAAATATCAGTGCTTCTACCCTTTAGCATCTATAAATACTCAAAATGTGTCAATTTCTCTTGTAAATCTAACAAACCAGTCCATAATGTAAACAGTGACAGAAAAACACCAAATAGGAGAAACAAATGATACACAGTACATAACATGTCCACACAAGACAAACTTTACAACATACATTGAAGCAGCCTGAGCCATAAACTGTGGCAAGATAGTTCTGCTACAAGACATCATGAGCAGACAGTTCGTAACATTTTCACCCATGTTACTGACATTACATAAGCAGCATCAAATGGTGCATGTATGATACCAATTTTGAAATAAAAACCAGGGTGCTTGTTTTAGACATCTAAATGCTATATTTAAATAAAATAGTATTTATTGCTCAAAGTGCAAAACATATCAAACCAATATATCCATGATTTTCAGTCAGTGTTTTAAACTAACCTGTTCTGTGTCAGAGTTAAAGTACTGTATAAACCACACAGAAAAGCAAATTATGTTGTTTTACTTATCGAGTTGGCCATTAAGAAGTATATGCATTAGATATCAGTGGCTTTGCATATTTACAGCATTTCCATAGCTCATAATTACCCAATTATTGGAATGAACAGCCTGGCTCTTCTTTTTTATGAGGTAAGATTTGTTAATGGAGAGCTTTTATTCTTAAAGGGGACTGATATGCTCATTTCCAGCTTTAAACTTTTATACATTGACTATTAGAGCAGCTTTGCATGATTCACAGTTCAAAATAATCCTCTTTGCTAATAGTTGGCTTTTGTGCAGACTCTCAGTTCATCCACTGTCCAAAATGAGCCATTTTACCTCCATTCCCTTTAAATCAACTTTCTTCTGATTGGCTGCCCCTTGTAAACACAAGGTTTGAACAGCAGGTGGGTGGGGCTGCTGTTCCCACAGGCAGAGCTGTGTGCCGGAAATGACCATATTAAGTATATCTGTTCTTTCACACTATACAGAACCCAAAGAAGAAAAAGAATTTTCTTTTCCTGAACTGTTTAGAACAGCTTAAACCTGAGGTTTTGGCATCCCCCACTCTTAATGGCATACATATGAAAGAAAAAGAGGAAATGCATAAGGGGTTCACTTTAAATATAAGACCTGTTTGAGGAAATGAATAAATGCTGAAGGCACACATTAAAAGGACTAAATGTGGCCTATTAAAAGTACAACGTATTCACTTTGTGCACATGGACACAAATCAGTAGACATGAGATCAATCTTATCAAATCTCTTTTCAGGGAAATTTTAAAAAATGGCAAATTTGTGTCCAGAAATGCAAAATAATATATTAAATGCTGTGACTGTTTCACACGCTGCCACGAGACAACACACAGGTACTGTACAACTACATAAACCCTATAAATGACAAAAATGGGAAGAATCTACCCCTCTGCTTGTATTTAAAATTATAAACTATTGTTGCTGTAGAAATGTATCTTTAGATAATTTATTCTGTTTGAATCATAAGGCTTTGTGCTTTCAAACAGTGTACATTTTGTCATATTCTATTCAGAATGAGCTGGTGTGATTCAAAGCAGAGCAGAGGATGTTTCAACTGATCCATATTCAGGCTGGTAAATGGTGTGGTGTTAAATAAAGACAGGTTTTCACTGTGTGAGCATAAACATACTGTGGTTATAAATGCCAGCATAATCCCTTTGACAGACTTCAACAAAGTCCAAATATCAGTCCAACTTTACCCCTAAAGCAAAGAGTATATTTGGAGCCTTTATGTCTTGATTGAATTTCAAAATAAAATTTTCTTGTTTCGTTAAGTGTTGCTCTGTCCAACACGTGCGTGTAATCTGTAATTTTATTTTGAAAAACATGGACAACCCCATAATTAATGTTGCATTGCAAGGATCGGACTCTAGATAGACATCAGAATCAGAATAAGAATACTTTATTAATCCCAGGAGGGGAAATTGCTCAAAATGTAGACTCCAAAATTCCAACTTGCATTTCAATTTTTTTTTTTTTTGCATTCTGCAAATTTGCCTACATCTACCTGCCTGCCCCTGTTTTGTTTTACATAAACATATTTTATCTCTACAAGTTTGACATTTTCTCAGGCTCTTCCTCCATTTCTTTGTTTGTGTCTGTTTCTAGGTAAGCCTCTGTTTGTCTTTTCCTTAACACAATAGGTGGCTGATTAGAGGAGAAGAGTGAAGGAAAGGGAAGATTAGGACAGATACAAGAAGAGGAAGGGCAGCACGATAAGACAGATGGTGATGATGTTTCTTTACAGGGACAGCTGCATGAACCCAGATGTGAGGTAGGGAGGGAATGGCTAAGGATTTTTTAAGTCTTCATTGGCCAAATCAGCTAAGGTTTTACATTACTGACCCAATACTTAAAAGATAAAAAAAATGTCAAAAAAGTTCCAACTGTCGACTCATTTTTTCAGCGTTGCACTTTGTAAAAAAAAACCTACCAATGTTTGAGACAAAGTAAATCCTTCATGTGGCTTTTCTGGACTGTTTTAGTATCCCCAAAAGAGTCTAAATGCTGTTTTAGAAGCTTCAAAATTACAGTAAGTTAGTTTATGATGCTTATTCACTTCTTTTGCAGAGATTAAGAAGAGAACTGTGATATCACAGGGATATCTGTAATCTAAATATGCAGCTACACTCAGGGAGACAGTCGGCTTACTTTAGAATAAGACTAGAAACAGGGTGAAACAGCTTGCCTCTGTACAACAGTTTGACAGTTAATCCTGCCAGATTTACACTGTAAATCCCAATTCAAGCATTAAGCAAAATGCTAGAGTAGACCTGGGGTTCTCAAATGTTGATGACTGAGTGCCAACTAATTGCAATGTGTCCCTCCAGATTATAGTGGTTTATGATGGTAATAATCATTTTTGTGTCATTTTTTAACCATTAGTAAGGTGGATGATTAATGACATTCCTTGATTCAAAGTTAAGAAGGTTTAGTCTGCTATGATGGCTACAGCTATAATGATTGCTGTTACACTATGTGGACAAAAGCACTGGGCCACCTACACATTACACCTACAGGAGCTTTTATGTCATTCCATTCTAAATCCATAGAAATATGGAGTAGCCACAATAGTTTCCACTCTTCTGAGAAGGCTTTCCAAAGGCTTTCTAAAAGATTTTGGAGTGTGTCTGTGGGAACTTTTGCCCACTCATCCAGAAAAGCACTTGTGAGGTCAGATGCTGGTGTTGGACAAGACGGTGTGGCTCGTAATCTCCTTCCTAGTTCATACCTGAGGTGTTGGATGGGGTTGAGGTTAGGGCTTTGCAAAAGGCCATTCAAGCGCTTCCACATCAAACTCATCCAACCATGCCTTTATAGACGTTGCTTTGTGTACTGGGGCACAGTTGTACTGGAACAGAAAAGGGTCTTCTAACTATTCCCACAGAGTTCCCCCCTCTTCATAGAATATCATCTACCTTACTAACAGAATCAAATTCCAATCGAAAATATATCTTTTCTCACTGGCCTTTTCAAAATCATATTCGTTTTCACTGTGCCTTTTCCTCAGTGGTTTATGTGTTAATTTCATTTTAACACTACTTTTTAAATATTTTTCCTTTATTACTTTCATTACTATAATTTTTATTACTAAACTAGTTTATTGTTCTTAAATTACTTTTTGTTGATGGTCTTACCTGCTGTGCAGCACTTTGGTGAATGTCTGTTGTGTTTAAATAAATTAACTGACTTGACTTGGCTTGACCAAAATGTCCTGGTAAGCTGAAGTATTAAAATTTCCCTTTACTGGATCTAAGGGACCCAGATCAACTCCAAAAAAATAACCCCATAATCATAACCCTCCTCCACCAAACTTTATAGTTTCCACAATACAGTTTACACAGGCAGCGTTCTCCTGGCATTCACCAAAAGCGTAATCACCTATCAGACTGCCAGACAGAGAAGTGTGATTTGTCACACCACAGAAGATGTTTCCACTGCTCCTAAGGTAAGTTGTGGCATGCTTTACACCACTTCATCCGACATTTGGCATTGTGCTTGGTGTTGAAAGGCTTGCATGCAGCTGCTCGGCCATAAAAACCCACGATATGAAGCTCTTGGGGCACAGTTTTTGTGCTGATGTTAATGCCAGAAGAGGTTTGGAACTCTGTAGTTACTGAGTCAGCACAGTGTTGGCAACTTTTGCACAGTCTGCAGCTTTACATGGTCTCTCACTTCATGGCTGAGTGTCTGTGGTTCCTAAACACTTCCACTTTGCAATAATACCACTTACACCTGATGGTGGAACATCTAGAAGGGACGAAATTTCACCAGCTAACTTGTTGCAACAGTGGCATCCTATTACAGTGCCATGCTAAAAATCAGTGAGCTCTTTAGAATGACCCATTCTATCAAAAATGTTTGTAAAGGCAGACTGCATGACTAGAGGCTTGATTTTATCCATCTGTGGTGATGGGACTGAATGAAACCCTTGAATTCACTTATTAAGAGTCCAATAATTTTGTCACTTTAGTGTGTGACAGATGGAACTTTTCCCAATCCTCTAATTTGTGCCTCCACATCTTAACTGTCTCTGATCAATAAATCAGTTTCAGTACGCCACCTTGATGCATGTTTCAGTTGTGCCAAACATCGCTATGGACTCGTGACTGACAAGTCATTACCCTGTGACTACATGGTTTGAAAGTCGTCCCTTGCTCACATCCAGTTTCAAAACACCGGGATTATGACAGCAAAAATACTCATCAAGAGGCTTCATAACCACACTTCACAAACCAATGGGTGCTGTCACGGTGGCTACTTCCAGATTTATACTGTCGATGGTTGTGATGGGGTGGGGGGTGGACAGTCACCACAGACCAAAGTGTTCTCCGCCCCTGTTGATACTTTGTGAGGTTTTCTAAATGAGCACACATTTTTCTAAAAAATTTGAACCGTTTCTTCAATGTTCTGCCAAAAATATAAATTAGAATACATATATACGGCATCGGTACGTCTTTTGTTATCTTGAGAAAATAATGTAGTGTCTACACTAAACTGACCTGAACTTTGACCTTTATCTAAAGCAATTACACTGCAATAAAAAAAGGTGTGTCTAGTTTTAGCTGCATAGAAAGGTTGTGTGGAGGTGAACCATCTAGATTAACACTGTGCATGTACTCAATTTTCATCCCAGATGATTTAGTGACTGCAGTTATGGATTTTGTCCTCAGTGTTTGTGCATGTGTGTGTTCCACCCCAGCAGCTTTTGCTGAATTCCCACATTTTTGGTGCCACAGTGACTCTGCTGATTTGATACTTTTCATACCAATAAACATTTCAACTGTTGAGCAACTGTTTATTTATGTCTAGAAACACACAAACACACACACAGTTCAAATGAAAGACATAAATGACATTTCCAGATTTCCAGTCTTCTGTTGTTTAAAGATAAACTTGAAAACCTCCCCAAACTCAGTGCAATCAGTTTCACAACTCATAAGACTCGCAACAGCTTCGCCAACAAGATGTTCCAAGCAGTGCAAATGCTCTGCTCATACCACAAATTTGCATTACACTGTCCATTAAGATTTCTGGAGAACATGCCACATTTAATGTTCCTTGTCTGCTAAACATTCAATGCAAACATTTGTTCATTAGTTTGTCCTAAAATGAACTTTAATTAAAAAAGTGGCCTTAATGTGAACACGAAAGTAGGCTCATTTCCACCAGAGAAAACACAAAAAACTCACTTCTCTTGTTTTCAGCCAAGACATATAGACCTGTCTGGTGTATATTTCATATACAGTAGACTGCTCAAAACAATAAAGGAACACTTTGAAAACACATCATATCTCAATGGGGAAAAAATCCTGCTGGAAATCTATACTGATGTGGGCTGGGTAATGTGTTAGGAATGAAATGATGCCACATCATTTGATGGAAATGAAAATTAACCTACTACAGAGGGCTGAATTCAAAGAGACCCCAAAAATCCAAGAGAAAAAATGATGTGGAAGGCAAGTCATTTTGCTGAAATTTCATTGCAGTAACTCATGATGGTACCCAGTAGTTTGTATGGCCTCCATGTGCCCGTATGCATGCCTGACAATGTCGGAGTATGCTCCTAATGAGATGACGGATCTCCTCCCAGATCTGGACTAGGGCATCACTGAGCTCCTGGACAGCCTGAGGTGCAACCTGGCAGCGTCAGATGGACAGAAATATAATGTCAGGTGAGCGTGAGGGCTTGTCAGTAGTATCAATTCCTTCATCATCCAGAAACTGCCTGCATACTCTCACCACATGAGGCAGGGTATTGTCGTGCACCAGGAAAAACCCAGGGCCCACTGCACTAGTGTAAGGACTGACAATGTTTCCAAGGATTTCATCCCGATACCTAATGCCAGCCAGGGAGTTGTTGCCTAGCCTGTAGAGGTCTGTGCATCCCTCCATGGATATGCCTCCCCAGACCATCACTGAGCCACCGCCAAACCGGTTGTGCTGAACAATGTAACAGGCAGCATAAAGTTCTACACGGCTTCTCCAGACCCTTTCACGTCTGTTGCATGTGCTCAGGGCGAACCTGTTCTCATCTGTAAAAAGCACAAGGTTTCAGTGGAGGAGCTGCCAATTCTGGTATTCTATGGCAAATGCCAATTGAGCTCCATGGTGCTGAGCAGTGAGCGCAGTAAGCACAGGGCCCTCAGGCCACCCCTAATGAAGTCAGTTTCTGATTGTTTGGTCAGAGACATTCACTCTAGTGGCCTGCTGGAGGTCATTCTGTAGGACTCTGGCACTGCTCTTCCTGTTTCTCCTTGTGCAAAGGGGCAGATACCAGTCCTGCCGAGGAGTTAAGGACCTTCTATGGCCCTGTCCAGCTCTCCTAGAGTAACTTCTTGTCCCCTGGAATCTCTTTCATGCTCTTGAGCAATATATTTTTATCTCATTTACTGATATATATTGATTTGCTAGTTTTTTTAAATGTATTATCCGGAGGTGAAATTTACATTGTTTACAGCTGTTTATGGGAGTCTTTCCACTGATTTTAATAAAGTGCAGCTGTTAACACTCATTTCCAGGTCCATGTTTTTATTCTTGGACTGTACTAGAGGAGCTTTGCATGAGTGACAGTTTAAAATAATCCTTGTTTATCTCATGCTGTGCCTTGGAGAAGCTTCTCAGTTCATCCTGTCTGATATAAGCATTTAATCTCCCTTCCCTCTCCTTTTAAGTCAACTTTCTTCTAATTGGTAGACTCTTGCAAACAGTATTTTGTACATGATGTGTTCAAGCTATAGAAGATCATATTAGGACAGCTGCTCTCAGTGACAGCACACAGATCCAAGAGTAGTTGAAAATGTCTGAAACCAAACATTTAAAGCAGTCTAAAGACTGCTTTTTGCACATATGCTGATTTCAGCATAGTACAAACTTTGGCCATATTTACTATGAACTTCCACCAATAATTTTGTATGTACACTCACTGGCTACTTTATTAGGTAAACCATGCTAGTACCCCCTTTTGCCTTCAGAATGGCCTAATTCTTCGTTGCAGGGTTTCAACAAGGTGCTGGAAATGATCCTCAGACATTTCTGGTCCATTCTGACACAATGGCATCACGCAGTTACTGTAGAAGATGCAAATCTCCTGTTCTACCACATCTCAAAGGTGCTCTGTAGGATTGAGATTTGGTGACTGTGGAAGACACTTGAGTACAGTGAACTTATTACCATGTTCAATATGAAATGGCACATTATCCTGCTGGAACCAGCCATCAGAAGATGGGTACACTGTGGTCATAAATTAGTGGACATGGTTAGCAACAGTACTCAGGTATGCTGTGTTATTTAAATAATACTCAGTTTGTACTAAGGGACCCCCAGAGTGTGCCAAGAAAATATTCCCCACACCATTACACCACCAGCACCAGCCTGAACCATTGATACAAGGCAGGGTGGATCTGTGGTTACATCCTGTTTACACCAAAACATGACCATACCATCTGAATGTTGTAGCAGAAATCAAGACTCATCAGACCAGGAAACGTTTTTCCAATCTTCTATTATCCAGTTTTGGTGAAATTGTTGGAAGAAGTCTGTTGACACGCAGTTGAACAGATATACCTAATGAAATGGATGGTGAGCATATACGACAGAAAATAGTTATAGATCCCCTTTAAGTACTTGTAGCATAATACAGCTGTGGGATCCATATGTGCATCTCCAGGGTGAGAGTTTCTGTAAGCATTTATGCATCTGGCACAGCACAACAGCCATAAATTAATTAATTATTCAAAATTAGCAATTAGTACTGACTCAAAGACAGGACTGATCAGAATCTAGAGGTCTCACCAACTGCATTCCTCAGCCTATCAAACAAAAAAGCTCTTGATCAGTTTCTCTGAATCTCACCAACCCTGAAGTTTAGATTCCTACTAATTACAGGAGACATGACAGTCGCAAAATGGGTCAAAAAGATAAGATGTAAGGTAAGGTGAAACCATACATTAGACAGTCAAAAACCAGCTGTACTCAAGCTTAAGGGTCAAACTGACACAAGACAGATTAAGAGAAAACAGCCAAATAAAGGATTGGAAGCCAGTCTGGGAGAAACAATGGAGAAGTAGGGAAGGGGGATTAAGCATTTTCCCAAGCTGGTTTTACAGATGTTTTTCACCTTACTGGCTTGTGTTTGCTAGTGTGTATTTACTTTAATGTGACCTCACCCTGGCTCTAGCCTATAGCTGTTAATGAGCAACCATAAAACACAGAGGGGAAAACACATTAACATTCCTTTTCCATCCTTTCATTCCAGATCCATGCTGTTTCTCACCATTAAGTGTGATTTTGTTCATTCTTTGAGCTTTTGATGCATTGTAGGCCCATCAAAACACTGTGCTAACAAAGAAATTATCCAATGACTTAGGACCATCAGAGACTATATCTAAAACTAATTTCCATTTACTTGATGCAGGCCTACTTTCAGAATAACATATCATATAAAAAAATACTAGGCTAATATTAGCATGCAACCATTCCAGCAAACATGGTTGAAACCCAGAAGTTATGTCCCGGGTCAAAACTGGTTGCGGTACATCAGCAAAACCTGAACCACAAATGGAAGGATGTTGACTTTCTCTACACGTAGATTAGAAGTCGGGTCAGACCATCTTTTATGTCTTTGTTTCTTTAAACTTCTTCGTCTTCTTTTGGCTGCTCTCTTTAGGGATCACCATGGCGGATCATCTGCCTCCATCTCACCTTATCTTTTTCATCTTATTCTGTCGCACCAACCCTCTTCATGTCATCCTTCAATACATCATAAACCTTCTCTGTGGTCTTCCTCTTTTCCTCCTGCCTGGCAGCTCCAGTATATCTAGTATCTCTCCTCTGCACATGTCCAAACCATCTCAACCATGCCTCTCTGACTTTATCTCCAAACTGCACAACCAGAGATGTCCCTCTGATGTACTCATTTCTAACCTGTGCATCCTGGTCACTCCCAGTGAAAATCACAACATCTTCAACTCTGCCACCTCCAGCTCCTCCTCTTGTCTTTTTGTCAGTGCCATATCTTCGTGGTATGGCTCATCAACTTAATCCCTCGGTAGTTGCTACAGCTCTGCACATCACACTTTTGCCTAAAGATTGGTACCAGTGCACTTCTTCTCCATTCCTCAGGCGTTCTCTCATTCTCCAAGATCGTGTTTAACAATCTCGTTAAAAAGTCCAACTGATGTCGCCAAAGTTCCTTCTGCATCAGGTGGAGGTTGTTGTTGAATGTTGCCTTGACATTGTGAGACTTCTGTGTTCTCATTGTTGATTAGAATACAGCCAAAACAAACAAAAATTCTCAACAGAAAGAATGAGCAGGAAAGGGAAGAAAGCACTTTTCCCCATGGGTAATTCAAACTTGTGACTTCCTGTTCGAAAGCCCTGTTTTCATCCTACTGAACTGCATGATTTCACACTGAAACTGCAGCATCGTTGGGGTTATAATGCTGACATCAGGGACAGAGGGGTGATGATTCTAATAGTCCGACACATTAAGTTTGCCATGCAACAAATGAGACAGAATTTACATGTGCATTATCATGTACTGCCTCAAAGTGTTGTTTATGTTTTAAAATAACAGGTTACGGTAAGAGTAGTCTGTGTACATGGAGAAAATGTTGTGTAGACATCTGTTCACAGTCATGCACTAACCAGATTAGTTGTTATTTTTTTAAAAAGGAAAGATAATACAATATTTCCTATGCTGCTATAATCTTATCTACATTCCTTACTTTATAAGAGATGTTCTGACCCAACGTCAACATGTGTCTGCCTGTGGTTCAGTTTTTGTTGTTACACTGCAACCCAGGAAATGAAGTTTGGGTTTCAATCATGTTTGCTAGGAAATGTTGGTGATAGAACCCTCGGGTTGCTTTGTTTTTAATGTGAGGTGAATTGGCCTAGTACGATAAGAAATGTCTTAAAGCCAGAAAGTGTTCCAACTTAACTTTCCATTTATTTTCTTCTGCTTATCTAATTCAGAGTTGTGGAGGGTTCTGGAGCCTATCCCACTTATCAAAGGTCGAGAGGCAGGGTACACCCTGGACAGGTCACCAGCGATGCAGGTAACCATTCAGGCTCATGTACACACTTACGGACGTTTTAGAATTGCCAGTTAAGCCAACATCCTGCATGTCTTTGGACTGTGGGAGGAAGCTGGAGTACCTGGAGAAAATCCATTCTGTCACTTTCTGTCACGGTTCTCCCTGGCGAGGGAGGAGGTGTGGCGTGGACCCACCATGCAGACCGCAGAGACTTGGCATGAACTTAAAGGCTTTATTATCAAACTTAAGCACTGAACAAAAACAAAACCTGAACATGAGTCCATGAACGAGGAAAACCAAACTTAGCGTGATGAGAACATGACTAGGCGAGAAACTTGACAGGGAGAGTACACCAGTCAATGCCGCGACACAGGTAAACACAAAGACAGAACTTAAATAGACAGAGACAGCCAATCACAGGAACAATGGGTAACGGGGAACAGCTGAGACAGAAGGAGGGGAAGCACTGAGGACCAGACAGACTATCAAAACAAGACTATGACAAAACAGACCGACGAGGACACCTAGGGATGAGGGAAAACCAAGGGTCAGGGACAAGGACAGAGACAAAGGAACCAGAGGAGCCAGAGGGAGGAGGCTGAGAGGGGGGAACCATGACAGATGGCATCATCTGTAGAGCAATTGGAACAATA
>VUQH01036152.1:0-10436 GCA_015106775.1 Etroplus canarensis | reverse complement strand
CAGAGTTTTTTTTACACTGATAGAATATACAGCAGTGGAGGATTTGATGAGATTCATGTGACTTGTTTGACAGGAAGAGACTACACAGTGAGGTCTGAGGTCAGTCAACTCAAGTTAAATTTTAGACAGGAAGCTCCTGGCTGGCTCGCCAATTTGACGGGTCTATTTTTTCCCGGACCCACCTGAGTCCGAATTCACTCTCAATTCTTTAAGTCTTTTCCTTCCAAATAATTCTAAGTCTACTTTAAAGAAAATTGACAAAGCCAATCAGAGTTGCTGGAGACCAGAGAGCCTGCATTTTAAGGAGCTTCAGTCTTCAGAACTAGTCCAAAGTTCAACCCCCGAGCTGCCCTGCAGGAAACAGCTGACTCCGAAGTGAAAGCGTCGAGATTATACAAGACCAGATTCTGGGTGGGTTTTACTTGTAACCGATACTTGGCAAGCTTGATGTGCCATCTCCTTTCACTATATGAACTATATTTGGTATTCATATCCTGCTGAATCAGCCCTTTTTGATTCATAAGGGATCTTTAACGCCCCCCACAGGGCTTTGTTGTAAGCAGCAGGTTCAAGTTTCAGTCAGGAATTCAAACTCTGGTCAAAAAGTTTCACCATGATCAACTTTTTAGACAATATTCCTTCAGAACAGCTCCACCTGCTGGTTTTAGGGCATACATAGCAGTTATAGCTCCACCTGCTGGGCATACATAGCAGTTTGCAAAAAATAGACACCACAAACTCACTATAAATACTTCACAGAATATGGGCTGTGATGATGTGGACTACGCTACAGTGAATTTTAGTCAAAAGCCACAAAGAAGAAGAGAGCTTGAGTCAAATGTGGTGTATGCTGCCACCAGATAGACTCAGGAAGTGACTGAACTGCAGCTCATGTCTTGACTTGTCCCTGCTTTTTTTTAAGATGCTGCCAGTTTTCCCTAAAAGTGGTCAAAACACACGTATGAGACTCAGCTGAAAAATTAGGAGCTTATGTTTTTGGTTTGGTTTGTTTTTCTGTTTACTAGTAGGACGACACAAAAAGTTACAGACAGATTGGCAAAAAATTTACCAGTGGTAGTAGACGGCCAAGCTTAAAAATAGTTAGCTTTCCAGACCTGGATTCAGATTTTTGTGGGGGAATGCTGCTAGTTTAACATGTGGCTGAAATTCAACCAAACTGAAAAAAATCTCTAAAGGGTTATGGGTGTTAAGAGGTTAAAGCTTTATCTATGACAACTGTTCATGTTCATGTGAAAAATAACATTTTCACTGAACTCTTTGTAGTCCTGCAAAAAAATACAACTGCAGTTCAGTTCAATTTAATTTATATAGCATCAATTCATAACAAAAGTTGCTTTAAACTGTAAGGTAAAGACCTTACAATATGAAAGAGAAAAATTCACTATGAGCAAGGCCTTGGTGAGGGTGGAAAGAAAGAACTCACTTTCAACAGGAAGAGACCATTGGCAGAACCAGGGTCTAGAAGAGACAGCCATCTTTTTCAACCAATTGAGAATGAGGTGACAAAGAAGAGAAAAATTGTTTTTTATTGCAGTCATAGGAATTAAGAGGGTGAGTACTAGTCAGGTGCTGTTAACTCAATGCACTTGATTACTTAATTGATCATATATATATGTGTGTGTGTGTGTGTGTGTGTGTGTGTGTGTGTACAACTTTGGGTCCTCTGCCAGAGGCCTGGGAGCTTCCGGCACCTGTGCAGTATCTTAGCACAGAATTATAGCTGTTCCTAGGACTGCGCTCTTCTGGACAGAGATCTTGGATATAGTTCCTGGAATGCGCTGGTTCTACTCTCCCAGTCTGGGGGTCACTGCCCTAAGTGTTCCGATTACCATGGAGACCACTGTTGCCTTCACCTTCCACATTTTTTCTAGCTCTTCTCTCAACCCTTTATTTATCAAACTTCTTGTGTTCCTTCTTTCTGATGTTGCCATCACTTGGAGTCGCTACATCTATGACTACAGCCTTCTTCCTCTGCCTTTCCACCACTACCGTGTCCGGTTGGTTACCCATCACCAGTTTATCTGTTTGTATCTGGAACTCCCACAGGATGTTTGCTTGGTCATTTTCAACCACCTTTGGAGGTCAACACCCTCACCAGATTGTTAAACTACCAATAGTGGTAATGTCAGGCACCTTTGTCTATCTCCCTTTCATGTACTCGTCCTGCCTTCTCATCCTCTTTTTCAGCACCACTTGATTGTGTGGGTCACGCTACCCCCCAGGAGCTTCCACGGAAGGACTGGACCTACTCCCTGAAATCACTTTTTGGGCCTGGACTCACCTGCCTGCTAGCTCTCAGAACTATTCCTCATCTAACACCATAACTCTTGTCTTCTAACAATAAACCAGTTAAACACCACAGACTTTAGCTACTGCACTGAGACCTGCCACCTTCAGAAGTTTTCTGATGATTTTGCAGCAGTGGGGTGTATCAGAGAGGGTGAGAAGAACAGGACTGCAGTGGGCAACTTTGTCACATAATATGAAAAGAGGTTTAAGAGGCTTTAAGGTTTGATTAGTGATTGTACAAGCCATCAAAGTGAAATCCTTCTGTTCACCACAGATGTGTTTACACCACACGATGGTGCCTCTTCCTGTCAAAAACTCACTGCCGCATACTTCTATATTAGTCTTTGAACTTACTACTTTCTTATAGACAACTTTATTGCTTATCTCACATTCAAACGGAACAGAAAAAAATCAATTAAAAAAATAAAATAAAACACAGACAAAGAACAAACACAAAAGTAGACTAGTTGATCTGTTCATGAAATCTCCTCCTTTCTTGATATTCCGCAATCAGCTGCTAATGATGTTATTGCAAACTGGATGTGTTAAGTAACCACAGCAAATAAGCCACAGAGTGGCAGACCATGTACAGTCACAGAGTCTGAGTGCTGAGGTGCATAGTGCATAAAGCTCACTAATGCTCTGCTGATGAAATAACTTCAGAGTTTCAGACTTCCTCTAGAATTAACATGAACACAAAAATTGTGCATTGGGAGCTTCAGGGCATTGGTTTCCATTGGCAAGCAGCTGCATGTAAGCCTTACATCACCAACCACAATACCAAGTGTTGAATTGAGTGGTGTAAAACACACTGACGCTGGACTCTGAAGCTGGACTCTGAAGCAGTGGAAAAGTGTTCTGTGGACTGATGAATCACGCTTCTCTGTCTAGCAGTCTGTAAGGTTTAGAGGAGGAGGTATAATGCTATGTGGTTGTGTTTTGGATGGGGGCTGGCTAGGGCCCCTTAGTTCCAGTCAAGGAAATTCTTAATGTTTCAGCTTACTATGACATTTTGGACAGTTTTATGCTTCCAAATTTATGGAAACAGTTTGAAGAGGACCCTTTTCCATTTCAGCATGACAGTGCCCCAGTGGACAAAGCAAGGACCATAATGGCATGGTTGGATGAATTTGGTGGAAGAACTTGACTGGCCTGCACAGAATCCTGACTTCAATCCCGTCACACCTTTGGATGAACTAGAACAGACCCTGCAATCCAGGTTCAATATCAGTGTCTGATCTCACAAATGCTCGTCTGAATGAATAGGCAAAAATTCCCACAGACACACTACACAATCTCGTAGAAAACCTTCCCAGAAGAGTGGAAGCCGTTACAGGTGAAAGGGAGGAACAACTCCATATTAATGACTATGGATTTAGAACGAGACACCAGAAAAGCTCCTGTAGGTGTAATGTAGAGGTGGCCAAATACTTTTTGTCCATAAAATGTATAAAAGTTTAAACTGACATCCAACAAGTTACTGCAATGGACACCAGCATTTTGCCAAACTGTAACAATACTGATACTTTCATGGTCCTTGGGTTTTTGTGTCTGACTGGACTAGTTTAGAGTTTTGTTGTCCTTAGTATTGTTTATGGTGTTTATGGTAGCTTCCTCTGTGTCTCCTCTGCCTTATCCTCCTATGTTCTTACCATCCTGTTAAACTCAGTCTTGTGTCTGCCTTCTCAGTTAAGATTGTTTCTCACTTCCTGTTTTCTTTTTGTAGATATCTATGTCTCATGTCTTGTGTTCAATTTAACTTCCCTGCCCCATTGACCTGATTGTTGTTACTTCTGTTCCTCATCTGTCATTAGTCTGTCTTTATCTCTATCTTTGTCTGTGTACCTCCCTGTGTGTTCTCCCAATCAGTTCTGGTTCTAGTTTATGTTTACCTTGAATATTCTGTGTTTTTGGAGTTAAGTTTTGTATGCAACAACCAGCAATAAAGGTTCGCCCTGCATTATCCTCAGTCTGTTTGGAGTCTGCATTTGGGTCCACAACTCCTCTAAACAGGACAGATACTGCTTATTGATACCGCTACTTATCCATACTCCATTGATACTACTACCCGGAGCCGGGGAAGGACAAGCTCATGATAAGCACCCAGGTGGTCCGAGATGGAAAAGCGCCAGAGGCACTGAGCCCAACGACGATTAAGACCACCCCTGCAAGAAAACCGCCGCTCGGGCAGCCGAACAGGGGGCCGGCAGGGAGACCACCCTCGCTCAGGCAGCCGCACAGGAGGCCGGCAGAGAGGCCACCCTTCAGGTGGGCGAGGACAGAGGACGGGACACCATCTTCCAGAGGACCCAGCGAATGCAGTCGCCAGAACTGGCAGGGAGAGCCCCAGTACTGACACTATCCGGGTGGTGGGAGGCTGGGAGACAGCTCTCATGGCAGGGCGAGTAGGAACGCCTGTGGCGACCAAGGCAGCAGTGAGGGGTACCTCTAAGCCTAGAGGAAGGCCAATATCCCCGGCCGAAGGAGGAAGCAATGGGGACCGCTCCTCAGCCAGAGGAGGAGGCAGACAGAGGCTCTCCTCGGCCGGAGGATGCAGATCAGAGCGCTCCTCGGCTTGGGAAGGGAGAGGGCCCTTCTTGGCACGAGGATGAGGAGAGGAAGGTGTCCCAGCGCTGGGCGAGGGAGATGCATCAGCGGCAGCTGAGGGCTGAGAGCGCGCGTCAGTGGCAGCTGAAGGCGCGTCAGCAGGGAGAGCACTCCAGGGGCAGCCGGAGGTGGCAGAGAAGCCTCAGCGGCTGCTGGGGGCTGAAAAAGGGCCTTAGCGGCAGCTGGAGGCAGAGAGCGTGCTTCAGCGGCAGCTGAAGGCTGAATGAGTGCCTCACTGTAGCTCAGAAGGCAGGTGACAATAGGCAATCACACGACGGCAATAGACAGGGGAGACAAGACTCAAATAGACGCAGACAAATGAGGGACAGGTGGGGACTGCACGCAGGAACCAATCAGGACGGGGAGACACACAGGACGTGACGCAGACAGAGGGGACGGCCACTAGGGGAACAGGCAGGCAGAGGATAAGAGGAGGGAAATTGACTCCATCCCAGGCCGGGATGGGCGAACCATGACATAGTGAGCAACTGAAACAATCATTTAAGTCAAGAACCCAAATTAAAAACAACTGAAAGACAAATTAGGGGGAAAAAAATTCAGATTTTGGAAAAAGAAATAAAAATATATATTTTTTAAAAAACAACCAATTAAGGAAATTATAATTCATGGTAATTAACACTGTACACAATTCTAATATGGTTATAGTTAGAAAAATCCTATTTGAAGAGTTATTTTTTAGTCACAATCTTTTTTTTGTTAGGTTACCTAATTAAGGATGAGTTGGAACTACAGTAATAAACCAAATATGTTGGTGGGTGATTGTCTGGGTTCTCTTGAGCCCTGCCAATTCCTCGTCCCAACCGCCCTCTCATGGCCTGCCTATGGGAATCAGCAGACACACCTGTTCTCCATGTATTTATCACCTCACCCATAAAAGAACTAATCAGTCATCCTCTCATTGTCACAAAATCAGCTAGTCACTGTGGTATGAGCTATTCAGTACTTGCTTCAATCTTAAGTCTGCATAATACAGTCCTTATAATGACAAATATGATCAAAGTACATTTGTTTGTGTACTTTGAGATCAGTTTTCCAGTACATGCGTTCAAGTTGGTGTCCTTTAGCTTTGAGAACTCGAAGATTGGGGTGAACCAAGGTGAAGAGCGAATAAAAGTGACAGATCTTGATTTAAGTGGGGCCAGGTTATTGAGGAGGTTTGGAAGATTGTCGTTGTAATGGGAAACCAAGTCTTCAGTTATGAAAAGATTACTGGTATTAGTGAGACTGCTGATACCTATGATGAGTTTATCCATATTAATGTCCTTAATATTGCGATACAACATAGTACGAGGTGGGTTGGTTTTAGACAGAGTAAGATTGAAGCTGAACATTAACAGCTTATGATCAGAAAAAAGGACAATATTGGCCTTGCAGTCAATAGAAGTAATCCCAGAACAAGAAATAAGATCAAGTATATGACCTTTAGAGTGTGTAGGAAAACTAACATACTGCTGCAGTCCAAAACTGTCCAGACAAGATGTAAAATTTCTGGTTAAGGGGTTATTTTAATCGTCCATATGGATGTTAAAGTCTCCCAAGAGAATTATGACTAGTTATATTCCTTTTTTTTTTTTTAAATCTAGATCTGATGCCTTTCACCTGCCAAAGACCATTAATATCTCACAGGTCAGGGTCAACGCCTTTGTAGGATAACACCAATGGGAACCCACGACAAGGGCCTGTCTGTTCTCCACAATCATGCAATACATTCCAATCCAAAGTGGTACTTATTGGGCGATCCAGGTGAACTTGAGAAACAAGCTGATGTGCATAAGATGTCAGAGTTTCCTTCATGTTTACTGTACATTGCTGTACATTGCTCTAATAAAAGATGGGAGGAAAAAACATGGATATAAGCTTTGTTCCCCACTTAGTAGGTCTGGATCTGTCTAAATCATGCTGTACAATCAGTGGTTCATCAGAAAATATACAGTCCTTGCCAAATTCCACATCATATCCAGATCAGATCTGGGTGAATTTGAGAAACAAGCTCTTGTGCCAAAGATGTTTGATTTTCCCTCAGGAGTACTGTACGCTTAGTGCATTAAATATTGGAAAAAGAACATGGAATATGGGGAAGAATCTAGATTTACCCCTGGATTAGATCTAGATTAATTTTATTTCTATGTATTTTTTCGGACTGGGGTCATCTTTACTACCTGGTAGCTATCAAAGTAGACACTGAAGTGATATTTGTCTCATACATAAAATTTTGCCAATTTTTGCATATTTTTCCCAGTAAGATCCAGAAGTACCATTAATATGTGGACTGGCTCTCTGGCCCACACAACCAAGTCAAAACCATAATATCTCCTGACTTTAGGAGCTATGATAATTACTCAACTCTTCATTCACAGCAGGCTTTTGCTATTAATAGTTATACAGTGTTACTTTTTGAGCTAAAACCCCAACTTGTAACCCTTGCAGTGTTTTTGGCATAAGCCATTTTACTACTGCGGAGTATCACAGAGCAAACTGTGCACTCCAGGGGATCATCAGCAGGTTAGTATGACTTGGGAGGAAACAACTTTTTGACAACCACCACTGAAACAGACTATTACAGTATGTGTCTCCTTTGTTTTGCTTCACTGTGCTCGCTGTGAACACATGCAAGTATATATACAGTTATTAGTACACATGTATGACTCCTGCCATCTTTTGTCTTTCATGTGAATGAATGGATGGAAAGTTTCTTTGATATCTTTATTTCTAAACATTAAAGTGTTATTTTTCCCCTGTATTTTTTAAAATACGAAATATGCATTCAGTAGGGTTTCCCATTCAAAGGGCTGCTAAAATGAAAGAAAATGAGCCATCCAGACACCTCAAAGGTGAAAAGGAGGAAAAACAGCTTCAGCCACAGAACTCAACTTGTTGCCTTGCGACAGCAAATTGTCCAATCTGTGTAACCACGAATTGGGAAACAAAGCTAAGGGCTTCTCCTGTTCACACAGTCTGCACTCGTCCTCAGCAAAAAATAACAGCCCTCTGGATTTGGAAGCCTCATTGTCAGATCACTCTCCAAGAGACTTGGCAAGTGTTTCACCCAGAGGCTGTACTTTTTTATTTAGCCATGCCTCTGTTCATGGATAATCTGATTCGTGCCATAGCAAAAGGCTGAAAAAGTGTCAGCCAAGATGAGTTTTGACTGGCAGGTGGAACAAAATGATGAGGTAAAAGCAAAGAAGAAGTATTTTACTATTTTACCCTCAAATCTCTGAATTATTTAGACAGGACTGGGGAAGTATTAGCCACAAGGGACTTTGTAAGCATTTTTCTTCTGACATGAGAGGCAAGTCAAGGAGGGGGTCACCTTAAGATAGCTCGCTCAACAAGCCTTTGGACTCCCCACTGGGCTGCCCAGCATCCAGCCATTCCCTAAATTAACTCCTAATGTTCTCTTTTAGCAGAAAATACAGAAACAGGAGCTTTTCTTGTGGCACACTACTGAAAACGATTACGACCTAGTGAATCTAGAAATCTTCAAACCTATATTAAGACTGATTAACTCCTTTGAACATCAGTTGTTTTTGGTAAGCTCCCTTTTGCTGAGTCCTGAAAAACCTTGCTCAAGGCAGTGCCAGTCATTTTACAAGTGCTGATCCTCCTCCTCCTAAGCGGATTGGGGGGGATGTTTTGACGTTTTGCCAGCCTCGGTCAGTGATAAGGTTGACCCGGTCATCTCACAGCAAGCTTCTACACAACACTGTCTTTTCTTTGGAGAATAAGACAACACAGTCTGTCCTTAGTGGATGCCCTCGCACCAGCAAGTACAGAACTGTCCTGTGACAGCAACTACAGAAAAGGAGAGGAATATGAAACTCTTTTTTTTCCAGGCATGTCTTGATTTTCACTTCATTTTTGACAAGTGCAGCAGATTTTTTTTTTTTTTTTTTAAAAAGGAGCTGTGTGGCTTCTCTTTGTAGCAGCTATAAAAACTACTGATAATAGATCAAAGAAGACGTTAAGCCTCAGAAAATCATATTGCGACACTTCAAGACAAATATTTGAACTCAGAAAGTCAAAATGTGCTGCAGCATTTCTTTTTTTCCTTCCTTTTCTCTTCCATCTTCATTTATTAAATTAGAAATTTTCCAAACCTACACACGCAGCGATGTGTCACAAATTTAATAAATTGCCAGTTTCGCTCAAATGCTTAGATTTTATAACCAATTGGCTAGCAAATTGGTCAGGTTTACAAAGTCATTTGTTTTGCAAGTTTGTATAAGGAGCAAAATGGAAAAATGGGAAATCTCAGTGTCCTCTTCAAAAACCAGTACGTGGGTTCCTTTATGTTTTTTAGTTTTTATTTAATTCAAATCAAGCAGAAAAAACACAAGCTTTCAATGCTCAGCACTACATTCTCTGAGCAAGTGACACTAATAACGGCCTTGTGTTGAGACGTCTGTCAACTCTGTATTCTCCGCAATGAAATAAGTTCTGTACAAAAGGAACATGTCTGCTGCTTTTTGAATGCAGCCAGCACCATCTAATTTGTCCAATTTTTACCACTGAAAGGGTACCAATTTATAGAGCCGGGTGAGGAATTTTCAATTTAGCAGAAATTGCATCTAGAGTTTGCCCAAGGGACAAAAAACTCAACCTTCTAAAAATGCTGAAACACATGATAGCTTTCTCACAGATCATAGAAACACTATAGGATATATGGGACTTAGTTGTTTGAAAGTAACTGATACTGTACTCACAGCTAAAGTTTGTTATTGATCTAGAAAATTTAATAAATATTTTAGAAAAATCTTTCATCCACAGTACTTTCTGAAGGGTTTTCAGCAGAGGTAAGATTTTTCATAGTGCTATTTATCAGAATGGGGAAGAAAGGTGATCTGACTGACTTTGAACGTGGCAAATATTTGGGTGCCAGACTGGCTGGTCTGAGTATTTCAGAAACTGCTGATTTACTGTGATTTTCCCACACAACCATTTCTAGGGTTTACAGAGAATGCTCAGTAAAAGGAGAAAATATCCAGTGAGAAGGGGGAAAATCCCTTGTTGATGCCAGAGGTCAAAGGATAAAGGTCTGACTATTTTGAGTTGGAAGGAAGGCAACAACAACTCAAATACCCATTCCTTATAGCCAAGGTATGCAGAAGAGCATCTCTGAACACACAAATAGTTGAACCTTGAAGCAGATGGGCTGCAGCACCAGAAGACCACACCAAGTGCCACTCCTGCCAGCTAAGAACGGGAAACTGAAGTGAAAAAAACTGATGGGAGGCTCATCAAAATGATAGAAGACTGAGAAAATTATGCCTAGTTTGATGAGTCTTGATTTCTTCTGTGACATTCATATTGTAGGGTCAGAATTTGGCATAAAAAACATAAAAGCATGGATCCATCCAGCTTTGCATGGGTCAGTGTGCTGGTGCAATGATGTGGGAATACTTTCTTGACTCACTTTGAGTCCTGAGTGCCAACTGAGCATTGTTGTAACATCACAGCCCACGTGAGTATTGTTGCTGACCAAGCACAGGACAGCG
>VUQH01036151.1:0-10062 GCA_015106775.1 Etroplus canarensis | reverse complement strand
GTCGAGGAGGCTCGCAAATAGTCATGTCCAAAACAACTGCTCTAGTTCTTTATCAGCCACAACCTAATTTAAGACATCATTATGCCATAAATAAACCTAATGACAGCATTTCTTCATAGATGGCAGAGTGGCACACGCAAGCACTCATTCTATGAACATTACAATCCAGACCAACACTCTTAGAAGCAGCGATTCTTGCAAACTTTTACACACTTCACCACAGCATTAGCTCATCGGTTCTCTTTTAAGTAAAACAGCTCAATAAAATACAACCCAACAAAATAAAACAGAATAAAAAATGTCTGTCAAGTGACATTAAAGTGATATTAGCATTTATACCTGGTTCATTTCAGTAAGTATGGCTTATTTCAGATAATTCAGCGTCCCCATAGTGGAGTGGTTTACACATTTGCCCCACAAGTGAAAGGTCCCTGGTTTGATTCCAGGTGGGGACACAGGCCCTCTCCTCATGGAGGGTTGCATCAGGAAGGGCATCCAGGGTAAAACCTTTGCCAAATTACCAATGTGGATTAATCCGCTGTGGCGACCCCTTTGGGAGAATACAAAGGAGCAGCCGAAGGTACACTACAGATAATTCTCATAAAGAAAGTTTAAATAAATTCACCACAAAGAAAAAAAAAGGTCTCCACACTAACTTGGCCCTGTTCTCACGACTGCTATGATCATTCAAGTTCCTCCTCAAAAGTCCCTTTTTACTTCTGCATTGTAAAGAGGAATTATTGAGCATTGTGTGAAACTCACTGTTCTATTATTATGTACATATAATGGTAGTTTTGACAGCTCCCACGAGGGAAAAAAATGGTCCATTTAACTGCAAAAACCACAAGACAGTGAAGCAATATTTCAGTTCTGCTCACTTAGGTGAGTCATCAGGAAGCCTAATCTGACAGACACCCCCATTTTAAGAATCTGCAGTGAAATCCAGCAGGTTATACTTTCAACTTTTGTATTCAATTTAAGGCCTTAAAGCTTGGGTAAACCACGCTTTCAGGTCTGAGAGGGAACCAGACTCCTGCGCCTTCTCCGGACTCTTGGAGCATTCATGTTGTGTCAGAATAATTGGGAAAAATGGGTGGCAGAGAAGTAGTGCATTACATCCTGCCAGGTCCCAGTAAAGACAGGAGAATGGCTGATTGTGACAATAATCAAAATCTTAATAAAGAGGTTTAATTTTTTGCTGCACTGGTTGTACAGCTCATCAGCCAGAATGTTTAATTTGCATTTGCAATAAATGCATGCAAACTGTAAAATGTTTTTAAGAGCATGTATGTAAAAAAATGATTATAAGATTGAGGCCAAATAGCCATTTTTTCATACACAAATAAAAATGAAATCACAACAGCAGTAAAGTAAGGGTTGGGGAAAAATAGATACAGTATAGTATCTTGACATTTTGTATGGCAATACTGCATCAATACAGGGACACCAAATGCTGATACACTGTTACATAAATTACAAATTGAACATTTCACTAACAGAACAATAAATCAATTGCTTTGTGGATCAATCCATGTAGACTACATCTATTTTCAAACTCTTCAGTTGCTAAAGAGGTTGTATAACTTTTGCTATAGTACAATTTGCACAGTTTAAAATACATGCAATAAAACAGCAGTCCAAACATCTTTCCATTCAGTTAAGTTGGACAGTTTATCATTTATGACAGATAGCGAGGGTCAGTCTGTTTAACAATGTTTTTGAAGCAGTAAAAACTGCTGAAGTAAGAGGAACAGACTGACAGACTTTGTCTTATTAGATACAAAAGATACTGATGAAGTTTACCTTTCAGGATATAATTAGAAGTACATGTTATTGCAGTAGTCAGCATATCGCAAAATGTTTAAAAATGTAATATTGTATCATGAGTTAAGTATCCTGATACTATAATATTGTAGGGTCTCTGGCAATTTCCACCTCTCACCTCAGTGAAGACAACGCTTCTGTAGTTTAACGTAGAGCTGCAGCCTCGTCTCTCTGACGCACAACAAGCAGCAAAGACATGACTTCAACACTGAACTTAGGTGGAGTGAAAGAAAATACTTTTCTAGAGTCAACAACAGCAGCGCTCATTACTGCGATTACAATCAAAAACTTTGCAAGTAAAATGCCAAAGGGGGTCCTTAAGAAATCACCTGAAGAACAAATTTAAAGGTGTAAAAAAAACAAAAACAAAAAAACAAAGCAAAACAAACCCAAAACCCTGATCTTTTCACCCACTCTCATCCACTGTTGTTTTTTTTTCAAATTTGTATTGTGTATTTCTGCCTAGAGTTTTGTGATAATGAGGAGCTATTAAGCATTAAACAGAGTTTTGCAAAATAAGGCAGGAATAAAGACAGCAGAAAGATGAAAATTAGCTCTTCTGCTGATCTTCTTTCCCTACACCTCCCAGCTGAATTTATAAAACAGATTAACTCTGGTCCAGTTTGTTTAGCTCATTAAACAGGCTTTTCACAATAAACCTCCTGAGCAGCAGACCCACATGGGCTAACAGATATGTAAGGTTGCTAGTTAGGTAACTACAAACGTGCCCCTTCTTCACAGAGCTGATGGACATTCCTCACAGGGCTGCAAAACCTGAACAGAGCCACGCAGAAGAGAGGGGATTTTCAGACAGTCAACTGGCGTCTCTAGGAAGCTGTGGGCAAAAACAACAGAGCGAGGAGGAAACGAGCCAGTGGAGGACTGCTGGATGTCGTTCCCCTCTCTGTTGTGGTGTTTTCTTCTGTGGCTGCTTTCCATTCATGAGCTATCTGACCACATTAGTACTGAAAGCTTTCTTAGGGCCACATCCTTAACCCCACTGTCATATGGTGTGACTGGTGGGCTGCATCATAACAAATAAACGTATTTTTAGCAACGGCAATGACAAGGCAGCACAGCACTAATGCTAACGAGCATCAGTAGTGGTGTGAAAAAGATGACAAGCAGATTTACTTACCTGGGCGTAGTCCCTCTCTATAGCTGCTCTCTTTTGGCTGAAAGTCCTAAAGTGGAGAAAAGAAAGTAAATGTATATGACAACACAGCACAATAAAGGATGACAAAATAGCCAATGTTTGTATCCTCGAATAAAGATGGGAAGGCAAAGGGAGAGTGAACCCTTTTTGTTGTGCTAACTTAAAATATGATTTTCTTCATAGTAAACAGATTTAATGAAAGGTGCTTGGTCAGCTTCACAGGGCACAAAATAGTCTCTCACATATATATGTACTTTACAGTTATCACAATGCAGTCACAGATAACGTTCTCCTAGCATTCACCAAACCCAGACTCATCCATCAGACTGACAGATAGAGAAGTGTGATTAGTCACTCCACACAGCATATTTTCTGTGCTCCAGAGTCTAGTGGCAGTGTGTTTTACACCACTCCAAGATTGGCATTGTGCTTGCATGTGTTTCCATGCCATGAAGCTCCCGGCACACATCTTTCATGCAGATTTTAAAGCCAGAGGAGGTTTAGAACTAAGCAGTTATTGAGTCAGCAGAGTGTTGGCGAGTTTTATGCACCATACACCTCGGCAGTTGGAAACCACACTAACTTTACGTGGTCTGCCACTTGGTAGCTGAGATACTGTGGTTCCTAAACACTTCCACTTTGCAATACCACTTATAGCTCATAGTGAATTATCTAGGAGGAAAGAAATTCCACAAACTAACTTGTTCCATTAGTGGCATACTATTGTAGTACCACACTGGAATTCAGTGAGCTTGTTAGAACGATCCATTCTTTTACAAATGTTTATAAAGGCATCTGAATTTCATGATTTCATGATGAAAACACCTGAATTCAAAGATTAAGAGGTTTGCTCCAATATTTTTGCCCATATAGTGTTCATGGGAGCTTTTTATTCCCATACTGTGGACTGATAAGATAGGTGGCAGAATTGATCATGCTGAAATTTTTGCCTGGGGTGACCAGGATGGACAGAATTAGAAATGAGTACATCAGAGGGACAGCTCAGGTTGAGAAGCTCAGAGACAAAGTCAGAGAGGCAAGGCTGAGATGGTTTGGACATGTGTAGAGGAGAGATAGCTGATATACAGGACCAGGGGTTTCAAAGTCTCTCATGTAATTTGGCTCTTTAAGGGGCCAAATTGCATCAAATCGCTGACCAGAAGTAGAAGGCAGGACTGGAAGCGAATCGCGGACTGGTGAGTTTGAGACCCGTGTACTGGACAAAAGTTGTTGAAGATGGAACTGCCAGGCAGAAGGAGAAGAGGGAGACCACAGAGAAGGTTCATAGATGCAGTAAAGGAGGACATGCAGAGGGTTGGACTGGGAGAAGAGGATGCAAAGGATAGGGTGAGATGTGTAGCAACCCCAAATGGGAGCAGCTGTAAGAAGACGACGACAACAAACAATCAGATATTGCATTTTAAAATCTAGAGGCAAATACTACGTGTCTTCAACTATGTGAGGACATATTTGTGACTAATCAACTAGATGATTAAATACTGCTTTTCTCACATGTTGGCACTCCAAATAAAAGTTGTTTAAACTAATTATTCATATTTTATTATAGTACAACTACAGAAAACTGATGGGAAGTAAGACAGATGACCGCATGCTAGCCAGTGCTGTTCTATTAAATTGTGCTCAATTTCGTCTGTGTTCTGACTGTTTTCTACTTTTTTAGAAAAGTCAATGAGCATCATTTCTTTCTCACATTTTACAGATTCATAAATTTGTCACCACGAATGTTCTTGGTCAGGCACGACACTTGAGAATAAATGTTCAAGAACTCATTTGCTTTTCTGCTGGGTCTCTAGTATTTCTGGGGCATTACATCCCTTTATTAGTAAGCATGGACACAGAAACCTAGTCTTAAAGGGGCACTGGGATAAAATGATAAAATGATGTAATACTGATAAGTTTTGACTGTATTGACTGGGATCCTAGTACTGAAAAATTACCATGAATTATGTGATTTTTATCATCAAAGGGTGAATGTGAGGCTCCAGGCGGTTATCCATAAGCCTAATTGTTTGTGACACTGTGCTACAACCCCAAGTACAAATACGCCTCCTACCCAAAGAATAAGTCTTTGTAAAACTACATTATCATCATCAGCATCATTTACTGTGAGACCACCAGAAAACAAATGTTTGGTTAAACTACCCAGAACTACTTCCTTGGCATTTACAGTTTCTATTCCTTCAAAAGAAGCCAGTCCCAAGACCAAAACACTGTGCTTTCTTCCTCCTCTCCTCCTCTGATAACTGGTAATCCTTGAGCTTTAATTTCTCTGGCCTTTCCACATGTTCTCCTCAGCTGCCTCCCTCTTTCTGTGATAATTAACATGGATGTTTCTAATGATACGTCTGTAAAACATCCTACATTTGTATCCTGCATCACCAGCACTACTCTCCTTTTATTGCTTTTTCTAACATGGTTTTCGGTGAGATGCTCATGGAAAACCAGCACTTTCACTCATAATAACAGGAAGTTAATCACAATTCATCTTAGGTTTATGTAAAGTCTAAGAAAAGAGAGGTCAGTGCCCTGGGAAAAATTTGACTGCAGCAAAATCATCATTAAGTCGTTAAACATGTGGAGACTTGACTGCCATGCTCCACCCTGCCTCTAAACAATCCGCTGTACTTCCTGGGAGCTTCCTTCTCTTCCTCTTCACTACATTTCCAAGGCTCCCTCTCTTCCAACGACCCCCGCACTCACTTCCTGTCATTTTCCCAAACGGAGCTTTTGCTGACAACCAGACATAATTTCCAGTTTGCTGAATCATTTCTTCTCAGTAAACAGGGAGCGACCCTTACAAAATCAGTACCAGTTGAGTTTCACGTGTTCCTGGCAGAGTAAAGTCACTCAGCCTCCCACAGTGAACAGTTCAGGGCAGTCAGAACATCTGGCAGCTCTCTGTGACCTTAACTTCCAGCTGTTTGAGGGTCCAGAGCTCTGCTACCAACCACAGACAGGAAGTGGGGAGCCAGTAGGCTGTCAAATCTAAGGCTGAAGATACAACCACAACCTTTGGCTTTTAAACATCTAAATGCCTACGCATCTGAACACAGGGCTCCGTGCGTCACTATTTGTTTACTTACCCTGATCCTTAGTTTTAAAGACAAATCCACTTTGATTTTTGGATTTGGCTGGCTCATAGCTTTTCTTTAAAGAGTGGAAAACAACCTTCCAACAGTCTCAGATAAACAGAAACAGATAAAGAAGAAATATTTACTTTAAGGTCAGACATGATGCAGAATAAAATTCCTTCAATAACTTTAAAAAAAAAACAAAAAAACTGCATCATAATGTCATTTTGGAGGTAGATAACAGTGTCTTGATTTTAATTACATATATGAACAAAAGGTCTAACACCAATTAACAGCTGCAGACAATTCCAAATGAATGTACTTGCCTCGATCACAGAGCATCTCAGGATCAATGGATATAAACATCAATGCCATTTATCCATTTCACAGCCATAAGCTACATGCACAAATGTTAAAATATGTGACTGCATAAGAAAATTACTTTAACACAGAGAAAATCACAGCTATCAAAATGTAGGTAAAAGGAGATCTTTCATTTGCTATAACTTGTTTTGACTAGCCACGTATCCCACATGACTCTTTAAATTTTACTACAGTGCATGATCAGAAAGTAGATCAGGGTACCAATGCTCATTTCTGCATCTCTAGACCACCAACATAAACTGGTGCAGTTTTGCTAATAAAACTATGATATATATCTCACGATGCCCATGCTTAAACTTGGTTATAGGAAAAACTGTATTTAAAAACACATAATTTTGGCTTTAGTTTGATCAAACTTGATTTGGTTGCAGTTTTTAACAGTTTAAATTTGTTTAAATGTGTAATGAGTGCTCGAAAAGCTGGAAAAAGATCAAGTTAGAAAGAGCCAAATTTTGACCCACCTCTATAGACACAATATGGACAAAAGTATCAGGCCACCTACAGGAGCTTTATGACATCCCATTCTAAATCTGTAGGCATTAAAATGGAGTTAGTATCCCCTTTAAACTCTTCTGGGAAGGCTTTCTACAAGATACTGGAGTGTGTCTGTGGGGATTTTTGCCCATTTTCCATGTCCCATGTGAGGTCAGACAATGATGCTAAATGAGAGGACCTGACTTGCAATCTCCATTCTACTTCATCTCACAGGTGTTAGATGGGAATGAGGTCAGGGCTCAAGTTCTTCCACACCAAACTCAACCAAAAAAATAAATGAGCACAGTCTTAAGAATTAGTTCTCTCCTCTGCTGTTCCAGAAACAGCAATAAAAGCTTCCTGGGAAATGGTTAATCTGTCTAAAGCCAAAGATAGGCAGTCTCCAACTCCTTACACATCTCAAAGTTGTTTAAGCACACATGAAAAAACTACATTTGACTACAGAGGCAAGGATGTTAAAGTGCCAGTTCCAGAAATGCAAAGTTGAGTCCATTAAGTGACGTCACTGAATGTCATTAGGCTAACTGGCTTATTCAGACTGTTTCACAAACCCTGACAGGAGAGAGTGTGAGCATCGCTGCATGATCTAAGCTATGCAAGATATACATTTATGTCCTGATTGCTTGGAAGTGCTGTAATCACTTTTAGAAGATGAAAAGCTTCTCATGAGGATTCAAGTCTGAAAATGTTTTGTTTCTTTTTAAAACCTTCTCGCCATATAAGAGCTACCCTGCGATCCATCTCTGTTTGCTCACCTCAGGTCTTCGAGCAGGTCACACTCGGTCTGGTGTTTGATCTGTAATCTGCTCATCTGCTCTGCATGAGTGTGTTTCAACTCCTGGGTGACCCGTACCTGAAGAGGGAACAAAACAAGGATCATTAGAAACAACTTACAAATGTCTTCTTCTTCAGCTCTAACAGGGAGGCTGATAAGATTTCATCAGCAGTATTGTCGACAGGAACACCTCCAGAGGAAAGTGTTGATTCAGCTGAGCTCATAATTGGTGTTATTGACAATGAGGCCCATAGTTATCATGCAGGAGCTGTGGCCAGGTGAGAAATGGTCTCTGTGGAGTTTGTAAGACCGTCTCACTTCTGTCTACAGGGATTGTTTTTAAAACCTTATTTAAATCATGAGGCAGACATCAGGTTTATAAAGTCAGGCATAATGAAATGTACACATTGATCTATTTTGATGCTTTGACTCATTGTTTTAGGTCAATATTCCCATTTGTATTCCAACACAAAAGTAAGATTTTGTTAAAAATCTTTGGCTCAGACAAAACAAGCAACTAAAAATCAAATATTGGGCCCAGAGACCATTAAACAGTTCCTACTATTTTCTGATATTTATAAGGAAAACAATTAATTTGAGTGTCATCAGCAGATTTAAAGAAACAATGGGTCAGGATACTTAATGGGAAGGAAGGAAGGAAATTAACCCATTTTGTCTTGACAAAAAAATAAAATCTGCAACTATTCTTACACTTCACTGTTTTGTTTATAGGCTATGGACCCCTGTGACCCTGAATTGGATAAGTGGAAGAAAATGGATATATTGATAAAATAAAATTAATATTTTGTCGATAAAACAACCAACCAGCTACCACAATTAGCTAGGTTTATCAATAAATTAAACTGTGATGAATTTAACTCTAAAATAAAGTTTTAGTTGGCTGGGAAAGTACAAGAACCTCAGGAGATAGAACGAGAAATCTATTTAGTGTCTTGTTTATCCCAAAATTTCCAAATACAGTTCTGCGCAAAAGTACTCAGGCAACCCCCATTTCTTTATATTTTGCTGGGAAATTGGGTAATAGGTGCAGCCATTCACTGAAATGTGCCAACCATAAAAAGAAACACAGTAATTAAGGTAAAAGCAGAGCTTGTACAACTCTAACCAGCCTGAAAGTCAATATTTAGTATGACCACCTTCATTCTTCAACACAGCTTTAACTCTCTTAGCCAAGATTTCTTGTCATTTCTTTAAGTAATCTTCAGGAATAGTTCTCCAGGCTTCTTGAAGGACACTCCAAAGCTCTTCTTTGGATGCTGGCTGCCTTTAGTTCTGTTTTCTGTCAAGATGATCCCACACTGCTTCAATAATGTTGAGGTCTGGGCTCCGGAGAGGCAATCCATGACCGATAGTGTTCCGTTGTACGTTTTTCTGTCCAGGTAGGCTTTTACTGCTGGCAGTGTGTTTGGGATCATTTTCATGCTGAAAAATTAAGCTGTTGCCAATCAGACACTTTCCAGATGGTATCGCATGGAGGCTCAAAATCTGATGGCACTTTTCTGCTTTCATAATTCCTTCAATTTTGACAAGATCCCCAAGACCACCAGCTGAGATGCAGCCCCAAACCATGACAAATTCCCCACTCCTGTTTAACAGATGGCTACAGACATTCACTGCTATACGTCCGTACACACCACCTTCATGGATATTTATGAAGATTTGAATAAAAAATTTCAACTAGGGAGTCATCGCTCAATGAGTCCAGTTCTTGTGTAATTTGTCATACATCAGCCTTTTCTCCCCATTTCCCTTCATTAAGAATGGCTTCTTGAAACAAAAAATAAAACAACAAAAAAGCCTTCTTGAGAACCACCCTTCCACTGAGACCATTTTTGACAAGGCTTCAGTGAACAGTAAATGGATAAACTGAAGGGCCAGATGCATCTCTTCAGGAGCTGTGTCAGGTCGCTGCTGGACTTTCTCATTTCTGAAGGACGTGAGTTTCAGATACTGTTCATCTGTCATTAATAGTTTTGCACACTGCCCACTTCTTCTTCTTCTTCTTTTGGCCGCTCCCATTAGGGGTCGCCACAGCGGATCATCTGCCTCCATCTCATCCTATCCCTTGCATCCTCTTCCCTCACACCAACCCTCTGCATGTCCTCCTTCACTACATCCATCAATCTTCTCTGTGGTCTTCCGCCTCTCCTCCTGCCTGGAAGCTCCATCCTCAACATCCTTTGTCCAATATATCCACTATCCCTCCTCTGAACATGTTCAAACCATCTCAGCCTTGCCTCTCTGACTTGGTCTCCAAACTTCTCAACATGAGCTGTCCCTCTGATGTACTCATTTCTAATCCTGTCCATCCTGGT
>VUQH01036150.1:0-14562 GCA_015106775.1 Etroplus canarensis | reverse complement strand
AAAAGTCCCACAGACACACTCCAAATCTTGTGGAAATCCTTCCTAGAAGAGTGAAACTTTTACAGCTGTAAATGAGGGAACGACTCCATATTAATGCCTATGTATTTAGAATGGGATGTCATAAACACTCCTGTAGGTGCAATGTGTAACTGACCTAAAAGTTGTTTCCATATATAGACAGTCCTTCTTCTTATTATTATTATTATTATTATGCTTTAATTTTCAGTGGTAAAAAAACAGGTTTCTGAACAATACAGCCAGTAAAGCACAGATTTGTTATTAAAATATTCCTCCTGTTACGGAAGTGCATTTCCCATTTTGACAAAGGAGTAAGTTCGGATCAGGAGTTCTTATTATAACATGAGGTTATGATTGTTATGTGGCACTTTTTCATTTCTAGTGGTCTGAAATGGCTTCCTTCGAGGGTTTCTAAATAAAAATAAAAGAAAAAATGATCATCCTAAAAACAGGCAGAAATACACAGCACACCTGATTTTATTCTAAGTTTGACACTGTAATATAATCTAAATAAAAATTCCATCACACATCATGCAGCTCCACCATTTCCTCCTCCAAAGCCTGAGAGTTTTTACACTGAGTAAAACATGGAGCAGGCACTTCCCTAAAACGCCTCAAAATGCAGATGGAGTTCTGAATGTGCCGCTGATGTTAGTGATTCTGAGCACTTTGCTGAGCTGGATTTCCTGCAGCGATCTCTCGTCTAGAAAAATAAAAACCAGAAACCACCAGAACTGTCCCCGAGGACCGGACCTGCCCGAGGTCATAACACACACAGACCTGCCTGCGAGGCTCGACCCAGGGAAAACACACCCACCGTGCTCCCCCCGGTGAAGGACTAACTTCCAGCCTCCTTGACACACACACACACAGACACACACACACACTCCTCTGTGGGTTTGTATTCAGAGCACTCGTCTTCTCTTGTTTTGTACTCGTGTGAAACTCTCGCTCTGACCTGGAACCAGCTCCGGGGCTTGGTCTAATTGTTGGCAGAATAATGAGTTTAAAGGATTTCAAGATGCTCATTTCCAAACTCATAACTGAGCCGCTGTTGTTCTCCGTTCCCACGTCGCTCTCTTCCTGCAGAAGAAACGATCCTGAACTTCAACTCCCAGCATGCACTCCAGCCATCTGCCCTCCTTTAATGCCCTTAAACTCCTCAGCTTAAGTGTAAATACCACCTTTGTTCCCTGACCTTTTGTCCATGATGTCATTTGAAGAGCTCGGAGCAGGATAACCGCCCCGTCGCCCTCTCAGATCCTCTGTGGTCACTGTGGCTGAAAATAAACACGTTAAAAGTCTTGGAGCTAAACCAGGTTCAGCCTGTCCAGGATCTGATGTCAGGTTAACCATCAGAGTAGAACTTCTAGTAAAAGTGCAGTTAAACTGAATGTGAGAGATTCTACTCTGACCTCGTCTCTGTTGCCATCTGGTACAGCATTAGTGTGTCATCTTCTCAGTCAGCTTGTTCAGTTTGATGTTCTTGACCATTTCCTGTCCAAACACTCCGCTGTCTCTGAAAGTCAAACAAATGCTGAGAAATGAAAAATCTTTCAGCTCCAGTGAAATAAAATGATCACTGTGGCTGTTTTACCAGACTCAGTCGTCATTGAGATTGGAGGTCTGGTGATGGAGATGTCCTGTGGTGTCCCACAGGGCTCTGTTCTGGGGCCCCTACAGTTCAGGTCTTTTTTGCATTTTCTGAACAACGTGACTTTCAGGTACTGTTTATCTGCTGTACAGTTTTTTTAGGTCTGCTACTTGATCTTTTGTTTTCCACTTGTCCAGTTGCCTCAGATTTTTAAGGCCATGCTGCACACCATGCTGAGATATGTCAAGTTTTCAGTTAACAGCTCCCTGGGAGTCATTATAAGAGGCTATTTTATGCCTCTCAAAATGTGCTACTTTTGCCTTCTTTATAGATTCAAGTACAGAAATGGGAACAAACTGTGTTTTTGTGACAGGCTACTAGTAACAAAATGCCTAAAGATATCATTTTTGTCCTTTGTGTGTCAACTCAACACTGGTTCATTTATGTTGGGAACCTTTTTTATGCTTGAGTGATTCATGGATCAAGTGGCTTAACAAACAAAAAAGATTCCTCTCTGAGGAACGTCATTCTGAAGGCAAAAGGGCGTCCCACCTGATGCTGGCAAAGTGTACCTAATGAATCGGCAGGCGAGTATAGGGCGTTTGGTCTCGACTGACAGCTGTCAATCAAGGCGAGTGCCTAAACCAGCCATAGGTCCACCTCAGATGGGCCAAATGTTGGATGTGTTTGGCTATGACTGCCTTAAGTGGCTGAAATTAGGCCCAGATGTGGTGAGAATATTTTTGAGAAGCTCTTATAAAAGAAATCTGTTTGGGGAAACTTTCAGAACGCAGTTTGAAGGTAAATCTGTAGCGCGGCGGTCTCCTGTCCTCTCTGATGTTGCGTAATTTAACAGTGACGTTGCTCAGGTCCTCTCAGGTGCGGCGTTACAGCCGTGACCGTGCTTCCTGAGGTGTGCCGACCAACCGGCGAGCCCGTCTGTTTTCGTGGGCGAGCAGCTGACGCCGCGCGGCGAAACATTAGGAGGGTTAATCCGCATAAATGTTGACAGCCATATTGCTGACACAGGGAGTTAATAAGACTAACAGATTATTAGCTTCATAACATTCCTCCGTCATCACACCGCCGCCTGTCAATCACTGACACAATTAAATTGTTTAATGAATAAATTTGCATTGATAATGGCGGGGCTGCCGGGGAACATCTGGCTGCGGTGGTTTAATGGCGAGCGTTGCATCAGACGTCCATATGGAGGCCGAGTGGAGGGGCTGTTTGATGCTAACTAAATGAAAAGTATCACTCACATTAATTTGACAGTCAGGAAATCACTTAGTAAGACTGATTCTGCCCAATTACAGCCTCCACAGCTAATTACTATAGGAGGAGCCATTTTCACACAAACACTCACCTTCCTCCGTCAGCAGCCAGGAAAAAACACCCGGCGCCACTAAAACAGTCACAGAACAGCCACATCTTCTTCTTCTACCCGTCTGCCTGAAAATGAAATGCAAATTGTCCCTGTGTGCCTGCCGCCATCACATCTGGCCCAGACGCGTTCCTCCAGTCTTCATGTGCGTCTCCTCACAATTAAAACCAACAGCGGCGGCGGCGGCGGCTCAGATATACATTTCAAAATAAGATGTAATTATCCTGCAGGAGCCTCGAAGACTTTGGCCGAAATCATTTCCGGGAAGGAAACATAAATATTCATGCTGACATGAAGTGAAGGCAGGTTTTCCACTTTGTTTGTGACTCACCGAGAAGTTGGAGAAGCTGTGCGGCTCAGAAGAACTCATCAGCGCAGCGAGGAATTTGTTTTGCCGTGGAATACGCAGCACCAGGATGGAAATTTCAGGCAGTTTTCTGCAAAGTTTGGTGTTAATTAGAAAAAAATGTTTCAGGAGCTCACTCAGAGTCTGCATAGATTACAATGCTCACGCTCGGTTTATTTTTAAATAAAACCCACAGACTGTATGTAAAAGATGGAAGTGACGTTACCCACTGGTTGGTGAAACCTGGTTTTTAGCTTAATGTATGGCTTGAAGTTGAGTTCCTGGAGCCAGGAGTGATTAAATTTGAACAAAACAGTAGAATGCCAAGTTAGCAGCTAGTTTGGTTGGCTTCGTTACTAGTTTGCGTTTTTTATTTGTTTGTTTTTTAGCATTTCACTTGTTGACAATTCATGTTGCTGGTTATACGACCTGTAGCATGTGTACATTCAGTCTCATTAGAGACTATTTTAAAAAGTGTGACTGTACAGTTAAGCTGGTAAGTTTTAGGACAGTTTAACTTTTTTTTTAATGTTACCTCTGGAGTTAAACTCAAACAGTCAAAATGTGCTTGAAGTGCAGACTTTCAGCTTTGATTCAAGGTTTAACAAAAGAATTGCATTAGCTGTTAAAGGTACAGCGCGTGTGAAAAAATTAGGAACATTTACTACTGGTGAGAATACCAAGTTGCAGTTACCAAATACTTGTCCTCTCCCCCTTTTTTGCGGGGGAAACCTGTGGTCAGGCTCAGGCCCTTCTGTGTAGCGTTTGCGTGTATTTCCTGTGCTGCGTTCTCTCTGGGTGCTCCAGCTTCCTCCCAAAGACATGCAGCAGGTTTAGGTTAGCTGGTAATTCTTCATTTACCGTACGTGTGAAGTGTTGGCTCTGCAGCAGACTGGTGACCTGTCCAGGGTGTACGCCACCTTTCGCCCCATGACAGCTGGGATCGGCTCCAGTGCCCCCACAACCCTGAAGATAAGCAGAAGAACATAAATGAATGGATTAAATGTAACTGAATAGAATAAGATTTAGAAATTGGAAGTTTAGCTTTTATACCACAAAAGGAACAGGTTACGGCTGACAAGTGATAGCTGTTCTGTATTGTGATAGCATTTTATGCTAAATTCTTATGTACCTTCGGCTGTGCCCTTATAGTCTCCCCAAGGTGTCGCCACAGCAGATTTACCCACATTGGTAATTTGGCAAAGGTTTTACACCAGATGCCCTTCCTGACACAACCCTCCCTGGTGAGAGGAGGTTTTGTCCCCACTTGGAATCAAAGCAGGGACCTTTCATTTGTAAGGAAAATGTGGAAACCACTACATTACAGGGACAGGCTAAACTAGCTAGCTTATTTTGATGCTCATACAAGCTAACATTGGGCATAATACCAGGCAATTAGCATGAGGCACATTGCATATTTTTCCACATTTTCAGAATGAACGTTTTTCTTCTACCATACTTTTAATAAGTTTTTTTAGTAGGTTAATGTGGCTTCGGCTGCTCCCTTCTGTAAACAGGAAGCAACATCACATGATTCAAGTCTAATTGTCCCTTCTGAGCTAATGTAGAAACATGATGGCAGCTCAAAATGGTGACGATCTACAGGGTGACCCGCTCAATGAAAACTTAAAGTGAACAAAAACATGACAATTCTCATCCTGTAGTGATTTTACACTTTTAAACAAAGATGACAGATCACTTTATTACTGGCTGTACCTTTAAGGAATCACAGCCATTTCTTTACCCAGTCCCCATTTTCACAGGGTCAAATGTAATGGGACAAACCATCATCATTTTAAATATAAGACTTGTTTGCAGTCAGTGACTGCCTGAAGTCTAGAACCCATGGACATCACCAGATGCTGGGTTTCCTCCATTGAGTTGCTCTGCCAGGCGTTTACTGCAGCCACCGTCAGTTGCTGCACAAGCAGAGGTCCAGTTCAGAGACTCCAGTGTGGTGAAGCCTAGCAGATACCTGTCAGTTAAAGAGACCACGCCCTTTAATGAGGCCTAAACAGTTTTGGGTTTTTTTGTATCAGGCTATAAACATTTATTTCTGCTGTTAAGCTGTTACATTTTAACATGGGAGTCTATGGGGACTGACTCACTGTTGGAGCCAGCCTCTAGTGGCCATTAGAGGAACTGTGGTTTTTAGTGTTTGAGAGCTAGCTTCATGTTTCAGCCCTCTTGGCGTTAACCCTCGTTGTACTTTGTCAGCACATCTCAGTTTGTAGTAAAGAGTGGATTAAGGAATGTCTGGCAAACTTGTGTCAGCAGGCATCAGTTTCTCATTAAAATCAATAAAACGTCTTAACTGATCAGGCAGATCAATTATTTATCATATATTTAAATTTACCAAATGAGCCTTTCTGCAGTAAACTGGACTGACTTATATTCTGCTGTTTCTACGGTTATGGTTTCACCACCAACATGTTGAGTGCAGGAAGCGTGGTTGGAGGTGAGTAACCTCCAAAGTCAGACCAGAGGGACGGCCTAGTTTTATCCTGAGTGGGCGCAGAATAACTCATTGTTTGTCTCTGTTTGCTTTACATTTGAATTAAAGCCTGATATTTGCCGGGCCCGGGGAGCGGCCGGGACGCTCTCCTCTCTCTCTCTCCCTCTTCATGGGAACAGGCGGGGATGGTCTGGCTGGCGTCCACGTTGGCCCACTCCACCTTCTCCCGACCGGGTTGAAACACACTGCGGAGCATTGTGTGGCGGTCCGGGGTGCGGCGCTGCATCGTGGGCGTTGAGGAAACGCTCAACCCTGAATCTTAGAGGCCGAACTCCACAGAGACTTGGACTTCCTCACGGAGCTGACGGTTGAATGCTTTGAGATGTCAGTTGACGAATGACGTCCAGTTCAACGTCGAGCTCCTCAGTTTATTTGATTTGAACTTTATCTCCAGGTCTGATCCTTTGTGTTTTACGATGACTAACTGGACTGTGAGTGAAAAATGAGAAAATCACACCTTCTGGCTCTCTGACTGGCTGCTAATAGAGACTCCTCAGCCACTTCATTACATATAACTTTTCAGCTGCTCGTTAACAAAAATATCTAATCAGCCAATCACATAACAGCAACTCAGCAGAGTTAGGCGTGTAGACATGGTCAAGATGACCCGCTGACGTTCAAACGGAGCATCAGAATGGGGAAGAAGTGTGATTTAAGTGACTTGGAACATGACATGGTTGTTGGAGTATTTTACAAACTGATCTGCTGAGATTTTCCATCCATCTCTCAGATTTACAGAGAACACTCTGAAAAAGAGAAAATGTCCAGGCAGGTCTCTAGGAGAAAATGACTTGCTGATGGAGCTCAGAGGAGAATGACCAGACTTCTTCAACCGCTCATTACAGCCAAGGTGTCCAGGAGAGCATTTCTTAACGTGCAACACGCCAAACCTCGAGCAGATGGGCTACAGCAGCAGAAGACCACACTGGGTGCTGCTCTTGTTAGCTAGGCACAGGAAACTGAGGCTATAGTTCACATTCGCTCACCAACACTGGACGACAAAAGACTGATGAGTCTCGATTTAGCCCAAATCCCACGTATACGAAAGAGATATGCAATTTCCCCCATGGGATGAATAAACTATTCTGATTCTGATTCAACATGAATTTGGTTTGTAATGAACTCCAAACATATTATGGGATGGAAGTACTTTGTGACTGAATTAGTTGAATGTCATGATATTTTCAAGACTTTAATGTCTTAAATTTTTGCGGAAGAAAGAAGACATTAATGAAGGGTTATGATTTCATAGACCATGAGGTAATTACAACCACTGGCAACACTGTTGCCACATGTTGTATAACCTTGCAAATCTTGTAAATTCACCCTAGTCCGGCAATTTTTTCCCTCAGTGAAGTGTCATGAATGTTCAAGTATCAGTTGCGACTCAAGAAACAAGTGCAACACTTCATGGAAGTCATAAAACGGTTTCTTAAACAGTTTGTCACATTTTGTAGGGGCCACACGCCAGTGTACTCCTAGTGTCGGTTGCAAGCCTGGGTAAATGGGGAGGTTTGCGTCAGGAAGGGCATATAGCATAAAATCTTTGACAAATCCAAATGTGGATTCATGATGCATGATCCGCTGTGGAGACCCCTAACGGGAGCAGCTGAAAGAAGAAGAAGACCATCATGGCTCACATGAAGTCTTAAACACATCATAACTGTTACTTACCTGTTTCATAAAAACTCGCACTCCGGAGGCCACCGCAGTTAATCTGAGATTTCATGTCACATCGATTCATATTCCCCTGTAAGTGGGAACTCCGCTTTACTGCTGCAATGTTCAGATAGTTGGGTCAGAATTCGGCATCGAAGACTTGCCTTTTACCCGCCTTTTACCAACAGTTCAGGCTGTTGCTGGTAGGTGTGGGGGGAGATTTTCTTGGCACACTTTAGTACCAGCTAAACATTTTTTCTACACCACAGCCTGCCTGAGTATTGTTACTGACCACGTCTTTCTCTTGATGACCACAGTGTACCTATCTTCTGATGGCTGCTTCCAACAGGATAACGCGGCATGTCACAAAGCTCAAATCACCTCAAACTGGTTTCTTGAACATGACAAGTTCTCAAATGGTCTCCGCAGTCACCAGATCTCACTCCAATAGAGCACCTTTGTAACATGGTGTAATGGGAGATTCATACTGACCAATCTGCTATCGTGCCTTAATGGACCAAAATCTCAGAGGAATGATAACAGCACCTTGTTAAATCTATGGAATGAATTAAGGCAGTTCTGAAAGCAAAAGGGGGGTCCAACCCAGTACTAGCGAGGTGTAACTAATAAAGTGGCCAGTGAGTGTTAATTGATTGTTAAAAAAACTATACAAGTATTTCACTTGCGCTAAAAAACTGAGTGCTTAGTAATAATCTCACTTCATCGTATGTAAGCTAGTTGAAGTGTCTTCGTAGACTTCTTTTTCTGCTCTTTGAACACGAGCGTGCAGTGTACAGTCATGCTGAAAACAGCCATCTTCACCATTTTTTACATGTACTACACTTGTGTAAGAGAATTTTTGCTTGGGCACACATCATGACTGTTTGTCTTCGTTGGTCTGTCATAGTATAACTGCTTTCTAGCTCGGTTCGTTTTCATGTGTGCAGGTATAGCAGCAGTGGTCCTGTCGTCCAGTCAGATTGCGTCACCGGTGCAGGTCCTGCAGATGATGCTGCATTATTCTGTCAGCAACACAATTAACTTCCTGCCTCTGTCTGAAAGCCATCGTCTCACTACTCCAAACCTGGTTGCAGCCATGCCTTCTGCTATCAAAACAGCATCAAGTTAGTGACCAACATGCCATCATCTCACACGCACGCACTTACAACACCTAAGTGTAGTTCACACTTTGTGCCTACTTCTACCATGCAGACGGGGAGCTTCTGTGTCGGTCAGTGTGGTCAGAGAGGTCAGGAGTCGCGAGTACTGACAGGGTCATCAGCCACTGTCGCCAAGGGGAGGAAATGATGGGCTGCAGCAGCTACGCCTCTGACGGTGTCCGTTCAGGAGAAACCATCACTGTTAGTTCAGTTAGTTTAGATCAGCCATCATACAGTTACCTCAGTCTAAAGTCTGTCATTTGTGGCTGACGAATCTTCATTTCCACACTTACAGGTGAGCAGCGGACACATGGAGTGTGTTGCCTACAATGGTCCTGCAGGTAAAGGTGTGTATGCTGTGGCCCGCTGTTGTGTGATAGGCGGTCTGCAGTGCCAGGTCCACTCTAGTCCTGAGCCCGGGCAAGATGCTCAGTGTGTCGACTCACAGCACCACCTGACTGGTGAGTTACGAGTGCAATCTGCGGGAGGTTAAACGACACAGCTAGTTTGACATTTCAGGAGATGCACTTATTTGCTGAGAGAAGATACAATCATATATGTCTATAAATATGACGTTGAGGCCCTAACGCTCTGTTTCCTGGTGAAAAATGTGTCTGACGTCTTAAATTTCTGACAAATTAGTAAACAGAGACGCATGTAGGAAGATTTCATAGCTGGCAGAAGAAATATAGCTATTTCACATTATCGCCAGTCTTCATGATAAGTTCAGCCAAGTGTCTCCTGCCTCCAGCTTCCTGTTTCTTTAGAAGGTGGGCTTATATGTCTGTTCATTTAAAGTACATAACAATGCCACAATATCAGTGCTCTGAAAGAACCCAAAATTGCGCCTCAAATGCTGTGCAGGCTATAAACAGCTTTTTTAATCCAAGTCGGGTTGCTGCATTTAGAACATCTTAGCCAATTATGCTTGTTCCCATGGTAATCAACCTGAAAGGAAAATGTACTCCTGGCCAGTACAAATGCCAGCTACTTTAAGGGTGTGTGATATGAAAAGCAGTTTTTCAGATGTCAGTATAGCAACTTGAATGGCTTGATATTGTATTTCTCACTTCCTGTGAGGAGGATCAGTTAATGCTAGATAACCAAACTCCAAAGTTTTTTTTTTTTAAATTATTTTTGTCACGCATAAACATTCAGCCGATTCCTCTCTAGGGTGTGCATCTGTGTCCAAAGCCGAGATCTCCTCTGATTCGCGTCCACATCATCACCATGGGAAGCGCTGCATGGTGAAAGAAGGGGTCACATCACATGCGATATGCTGCCATGCGCCATCTCTCGAGTGCCACCTGTTGGAAAACACATCGGTTGAGAAAAATCAAGGGAATCATGTAAATATGAACATCAAAGAAATACAGGGCTGTGCAAAAGCCTTGATCCACCGCTCATTTCTTTATATTTTGTATGGAAAATAGGAAACGTGCAGTGATTTATTGAAATATGCGCACACAAAATGGAAATACAGCACATTAGGCAAAAACAGAGTTTGTACAATTCTAACCAGCTTGAAAGTTAATATTTGGTACGACCGCCGTTATTCTTCAGCACAGCCTGAACTATCTTAGTCAAGCTTCAGGAACAGTAGTCTTCAGGAATAGTCCTCCAGTTTTCTTGAAGGACATTCCAAAGCTCTTCTTTGGATGTTGGCTGCCTTTATTCTGTTCTCTGTCAAGATGATCCCACACTGCTTCAATAATGTTGAGGTCTGGGCTCTGGGGAGGCCAGTCCATGACTGATAGTGTTCCACTGTGTGCTTTTCTATCCAGGTTGGCTTTTTCTGTATTGGCAGTGTGTTTTTCATGCTGAAAAATGAAACTGCTTTCCAGATGGTATTGCATGGTGGATCAAAACCTTTTCTGCATTCATAATTTCATCAATTCCATCATTTGACAAGATCCCCAACACCACTCACTGAAATGCAGCCCTAAACTATAACAGAGCCTCTGCTGTGTTTTATGGATGGCTATAGATAATCACTGTTGTACCTCTCTCCTCACCTCCTCTGCACATATTGGCAATGATTTGAACCAAAAAAATTGAATTTGAAATCATTAATCCGTGAGACCTCTTGCCACTGATTTTCAGTCCAGTTCTTGTGTAATTCGGCATACCTCAGCCTTCTCACCCCATTTCCCTTCCTTAAGAATGGCTTCTTGACAGCCACCCCTTCACTGAGACCATTTCTGAGGAGACTGAGTGGATCAACTGAAGGGCCAGATGCATCTCTCAGGTCCTGTGTCAAGTCTTTGCTGGATTTTTTTCCTATTTCTTAAGGATATAGCTTTCAGATATTGTTCATCCACGGTAGATAGTTTTTTAGTCCTGCCACTACTTCCTTTATCCTCCACCAGTTTTCAGCTAATAGCTCTGGGAATCATCTTGTTGGTTCAAAAATACAATTTTACGCCTGTCAAACTGTGTTATCTTTGGCGTTTTTCATCAGTTCAACTAAAGAAATGGGAACAGATGATGTGTTTTTACAACAGACTGCTGGTGACAAAGTGTCTAAAGATATCATTTAAAATTGGTTCTTTAGTAAGTTTTCTTTTATGTGTTGACTTAACACTGGTTCATCCCATGATTTAGATGCCTTTTTATGCTTGAATGATTCATAGGTCAGTGTTAAGTTACTTTAACAAAAAAGAAAAAAAAATCCAAAAATGGAACAAGGATTGGACTGAAAATCAGTGAAAAAGCAGCCGATGTCCAAAGAAAAACTGTGCAAGACCAACATAAAGCCTGGAGAACTATTGTTCAAGACCACTTTTTTAAGACACTATATAAAGAAATGAGGGGTCTGCTATAGCCTCTGGACAGTACTGTAAATTTGAGAATCACCTTCTGAAATTTACCTCTGACCCTCAAAAGTTACTTTCTCTTTCAGATGGAGGTGTCCTGTCCCTCTGGCTGGACTCTGACGGACTGTAGCGCCGTCTCTCAGAGCTCTGCTATCTTGGGAACAGTTGTCAAGGGAAACAGTTGCCATGTCCACAGTGCCACCGGAGTGGACAGAGCAGTAGGCATCGCTGTCTGCTGTCGTGTCGCACCACCAGAGCAGGAAGCTGCAGCACCTCACGGATCCAGTTTTACATCACTTTGGAGTCCAACACCGTGAAAGCAGCTTACTGTCACTTTTGTCTTTGATCGCTTCACTTTTAACCCCACCTTACCATTTTCTGGGACACTTTAACCCCTTAATATTCACTTAAAGCACTTCTGTAAAAGTGTCTGTGTGTGTTAGTTTTAGGATTACACCAAAATATGCTCCAGTGCACATACTGTGTCGATGTCTCAACATCCTGTAAGCTATTTTTGTATCTTTTTACAAAAAAGAGTTATAATAAAAAAAGCTTTCACAAACATAATGTTTAAATGCCAGTGCAGTATTTACCAGACATAGCATCTGCATGGTTTTTGCAAGCTAATAAACTGAAAATGAAACCTAAATGGTAAGCTCTGGTGTTAGGCATGTGTACTTTAGAGAGAAAAGGTGAACACGTGTTCAAAAGTATTGGGTCACATCTCTTAAATATTGAATTCTGGTGTTTCTTTCAGTCTCTTTAACACAGGTGTGTAAAATCAAGCACCTAGCCACGCAGTCTGCCTTTACAAACACTGGTGATAGAATGGGTCGTTCTAAACTAGTTCACTGAATTTGAGTGCCAGTACTGCAATAGGATGCCACCATTTGAACAAGCTAGTCCATGAAATTTCTTCCTTCTTATTCCATCATCAGCTGTAAGTGGTATTATTGCAAAGCGAGAGCATTTAGAAGCTACAGCAACTCAGCCACCAAGTGGCAGACCATGTAAAGTTACAGAGTGGGATTGCCAAGTGCTGAGGTGCATAGTGTGCAGAACATGCCAGAACACCCTCTGCTGATACGATAACTGCAGAGTCCCAGACCTCCTCTGGCATTAAGATCAGCGTGACAGGAGCTTCAAGGCATAGTGTTTCCATGACCCCGCAGCTGCAGGCAAGCATTACATCACCAAGCACAATGCTTGTGGAAGAACTTGACTGGTCCATGTAAAGTCCAAAGACTTTAACCCCATCCAAAACCTTGAACTAGAATGAAGATTATGAGTCAGGCCCTCTCATCCAAAACCAGTGTCTGACCTCACAAATGCTCTTCTGGATGAATGGGGAAAATAATCCCACAGACACACTCCAAAATCTTGTAGAAACCCTTCCCAGAAGAGTGGAAGCTGTTATAACTTCGAAGTGGCTCCAACTCCATATTAATGCCTATGACTTAAGAACGGGATGCCATAAAAGTTCCAGTAGGTGTAATGTGTAGGTGGTCCGATACTTTTGTCCATATAGTGTCTGGGTTGATTTGCTGACTTCAGATGGACCGTGGCTCAGTCAGTCAACAGTACAGCTGCAGGTAATCAGCCTGAGTGGCTGCTCGATCAATTAGCCACGTACCTTCAGCATTCATTCTAAAACAGTAAATACACACAAAATGAGGCAAATGGCTAATGTTTGTTAGACCATTTCACTTTATGAAAATTCATTTGTCTATCCTGAGGATTATTTTGACAATGGCTTTTATGGTTCTACAGTTTCAATGAAAATAAATGGCCTGTGTTGGGTCAATTGGGCATGTTTGCTTTACTTAAATCCCGATACACAGATGGATGACTTCAGTACGAAGAATAGCACAGGACAGTCTTCACAGATCACTGTCAGCTGGAGTGAACTTGATTTTTGTTTTGCCACAAGGCATAATTCCATCCAGCTGAACTGAGAAAAACCCATATGACAAGAGCTCTATCAGTGAAAAGGACAAGAGGCTGGAGTTGATTTCATTAGGTGGATGTCATGTCTATAATTCATTGTTGCGTGATGCAGGATGAATAACAGAGAGGAAAATCCTGTGGCACTCGACACATAAAAATGTAAGAAATAGACATAATTTAAAAGCACTACAGTTTGAGATTGGAATCTCAAAGTTTTGCTAATTTAATTCCAATTTAGGGAAGCAGCAGAGAGAATAAGTTTTAATTAGTATTATGTCTATTCGGATGGTGGTTTGGTAATTATGTCATTTTCACAGTATGATGGTTTGTTCATCTGTCTGTAGTTTTTATTCCTGCTAGTAGATACTAAGCCTCCGTTGGACTGATTCAGTTTTGGTGAAAATCATGTCAAGGTCTGGAAAAATTCTCTACCATTCTTTACTGATTAGTTCATTTGAAGTTTTGTGTGGTGACACAAACTGAACAAGTTTCATCTGGATCTGATCCTGAATGCAGACATGGTGATTTTTTTGTTTTTTTTTTGTTTAAGCATTTAACTTTAAAGAAATCATAAAGTAGAAATCCTGATCACTTCCATCTAATCTTTGTAGACACATACACAGTCATGACCTCTAACACTCTGGCAAGTTTCATCCAGATCTGATGTACATTAGTGATTTGACAACAGTTTTAAATTTGTAGATTTTAACAATGAAATTTATATTTATTTTGAAGTTTTCTTAGCCAGTACTTACAACCATTAGGTCATACTGTGCACACCACAGGGGTCCATGAAGCTCTATAATATGCTAAAGCTTGGTCAAAATCTGGACCATCACCTGGACCTGAGAGACGAAAAACTGTTCAAAAAAATCTGCAAACTTTGAAAGTCATTCCAGATCTCAGTTTTGGTCCTACAGCTTGCAATCTTTGAAAGCATCTTCTCTGGTAATGACTCTTTAACATTACATGATGGTTTGTGCAACACAATTTTTGACTTTTATGTAACAGATATTGATACTAAACCAGCCACAGGGGCCCACAAGCCAGTGTAGTCCTAGTGCCGGTCCCAAGCCCAGGTAAATGGTGAGGGTTGTGTCAGGAAGGGCATCCGGCGTAA
>VUQH01036149.1:27207-66167 GCA_015106775.1 Etroplus canarensis | reverse complement strand
ATGAAAATTTTCACCATGTCGGCTGCTGCTGGTTTCTGGGTGAAAATCTTTAGTCTCAACACGCACAAGCACAGGCACACACACACACACACACACACACACACACACACACACACACACACACACGCACAGATAATGCAGACACACACACACACATCACGCATCTATCTGCATAAACACACCCAGCTCAGGCAGACAAGCACACAGAAGAAAGACCCCATAAAGCAAGCAACTACAAGGTGTGAAGGAAGAAAAGCAAGGAACCAAACTGAGAAGGATGATATGCAGAAAAACTGAAGATCTTTTTACGAATGCAGGGAGCACAACTTAAATGAAAAATCACATGACACAAGGGGACCGATTCTATATGTGGTTGGTCGCTTAAGCTCCCAATTGTTCCACATCACCTACTTCCAGTCTAAAGTTAGCAGGGAGGTATCACATGGTAAATGACAAGGACAATAAGAAGCTTATGAAAAGACCAGTACCAGTAAACATGTTGCTTAAAAGACTGTTTTTGCTCTCTGCAGAATCCAGCTGAAACTCTTCATCTTTCATCTGGAATCCTGGGTGCAAGAAAAAGGGACCACTTCATAAGCTTACCACATCCCGACGAAGGTCAACCTAGTCCAAACTCAGCATCACATTACTCATGAAACTAGACTAAACAGGCCCTTTTTGGCTCCATGTTTTTATTTTTATTTCTATTTGTATTAACTGCATATAATACTATAATTTTGATACTATTACTGCATGTAAAATGCTCCCAGCAATTATGTTTCACTATTTTGTAAATAGCTTTACCATTCAGTGGGACTACACACCATTACATTAGAAATGACAAGAAGTTGACAGAAAGTCAAGGGAAAACAAATCCCATGGCATTATTTTGAATTTTTTCCTTATTTTGCCAAAAATACATGTGTTCTCGGTTCACAAGTCAGGAACGTTCTCTTTATGCATGAGTTTGCTTGGCATCAACTGTCTTATAGACAGGAGACACTGTGATCCCCAAGCTGGGAGCAGAGCCTGTCACTCTAGCCTGTGTGAATGGTGCATGAGAGAGTGAGGTAGGCAGGCAGCAGGTTAACGGCTGAGGTAGAGGGCAAATCTTTTTTTTTTCTTTTGTCTATATGCAGGAGTGCCTACCGGAATTAGGTGTGGTAGGGGAGTTGGCCTGGCTGTTCTGCACTGCAGCGGCTGCAGCATGTGCTGCATTTACAGCAGTCTTGGCGGCATACAGGTTGGCTTCTTCCTGAAACTTGCCGATATTTTTCTTGTACCGGATCCTTTTGTTGCCAAACCAGTTGGATACCTGTGTGGGAGAGCAGAAGGAGGAGGAGCAGAGGAGTCAGATGTCAAGCAGGCATAGCACCGTGCACTGAGCAGTGCGATTGTTTCAAGATGTCATGTTTGGGTCCATCAAGTACCCAATTCCCAAGCTCTGCACTAATGTCCACCGGGTACACAAGCTAATTAAGTCATAATCAGGAGCCACTTGTGTCTTCTCATGGATGGGAGCATGGCATGCTCTCAGATCTGTCTCCAGACAAAACTAAAAACACAAGGGGCTCCTATTGCACAGACACTGAAGTCAGTACATATTTCTCATATGAGGCCTGGTTGTTAAGGATACAAATTCTGACATTTCCCTCAGCGAAACATATGAACGTTCATATTTTAACCTCTGTAGAATTCTCAGTAATTCCAGATCAGTGAGTCTAGGTGATTGACACTTATGTAAATGCATGAGTACAATGACATAAAAAACTAAATATTCTATTTATTGATCATATGAAAAGCTGCTTGTCAAATTTAGCCTGACAATTGTAAATATTGGAAAACATTGTACCATTTTGTCTAGTTTAATTCATATTGGACTAAACATAAATGAGCATACATATTATTTTATACTTGCTTTAATTTTGAAAATGATAAAACATTACAGCATTGAAACATTTGCATATGTGTGTGCGTGCGTGCATGTGTGTATGCGTGTGCGTGCTCAGTGAGTTTAAAAGCAAATTTTGTTTACAGTTATCACAAACATGTGTTAGTGTGTAAAGAACTACAGGCATGAAGCAGTGAACACATTATTGAGGCAGTCAGTGTTAACTGGTTTGTTAAAAAAAATCTCTATATATTTTACTGAGGTAAAATGGAGCTCTAAAGGCATGAGGAAGACTTGAGATCAAATTAACATCAGATACTGGGAACATTCAGATTTAGAGCAGTTGGAAATGTTAATTTTGTTGGACGGAAATGATGACATCCAACATCAGACACTGAAAAGTTGTATGGTGTGAACCTTATGTGTGAATGCTGGCTCTGCAATAACAGTGGAATAATAATGAGATGATGCTTGTTTTTAATGGTCCTATAAATTAGAGTGTCTTGTCGCTGTGCTGCAGCCCCCCTCTCAGGCCCTGCAGCCCACGGCTGGACCAGCCAAAGAGCAGCTGCCCCTAATGACGCTTTATTTAATTTCCACCCATGTGCTTAAATTTTAATATCCCCAGCAGCCCGCCAATGCTGTGGCGTAAAAACTGACTGGATTTGCAGGACATCAGATCATTTCTATCCTCCACGTCTCTGTGCTCTAAATCTTTAATATCTAGGCAATTAAAATTAATGACCATTCAGGCGAGGCCCACTGTTGGCAGGGTTTCCTTGACATCAATTGTTTGATGGGTTTACCTAGAGGTTAAACTAACAAGCAAGGTTTAATTGGAAGCAATGAAAGCCCTGGCCATCATCCTTTTTACTTAACCTGCTTAGAGTGGTTTGTAGAGCCTAAGACGATGCAATATTCTTGCTCTTTTGGACAGCTCACAATGTGCCCACAAACCCCAGAAAAATCATAGAAATGTTTTCTAGAGCTCATCAGTCTGTTTAATTTAACCAAATGTTCATAAAAAACCCTGCATTAAGCAGATCTGCATTTATTAAGCTGTCATTTGTGGCCAGTTGTGGTGTTTGCACAATACGATCTATTTTTATCATTAAATTTGACTTAATAGATACAGACTATACACTAGTTTACTTTCAACACATATTATTTTAACCAGAATAGCAATAATGCAAACAAATTCCACGATAAAATGTGACTGATTAGTTCATAAAATATTAGATTTTTTTTTTTTTAATTATTTATTTATTTTTGTTCCATTCTCATCCGTCATGAGCGTGTTGTACAAATTTACTGTGTTACAAGCCTGGACAGAACCAGCAGTGTTGGCATCAGATCTTCTGGATATTATAACACCCTTCTTTGTTCTGTACACACATTTCTCTCTTGCCCACTGAACTATGGCTTTAGTGATGCTCAGGTTCAACTAAATATTGAATAGCACTGCACTGCAAGGTGTGGAGCACAACCCAATCTACAGAACTAATTCCCTTTTATCTCGTAGCAGCCCATGCATTCAATTGACTCCTATGTTTGGTAAGAACTAGGTTGTGTGGCTGAATTACCTGATATCACCTGCCTCAAAGGCAGGAGTTGTATAATGTCAGTTCAGACTTATTTTGTAAAGATATGATACCACTGGTTTCATTGTGAGACCTGTAGCTAACAGTTCAAACTATTTCACTTAATCTCATGTGAGTACTATTTTCTGGTCAATGTATGAGCAATATATGATCCCCTTATAATCCCATGTGAGCTTGTAATGCCCTACTGCAAGATCAAATACAAACAAAGCTTTCAGTACTTTATGTGAATAAAGAATAGTTGAAGTGTCAGTCAAAATAAAATCCTGATACACTATGACGCAGTATATTTATTTCTGCATTGGGAATAGGTTTAATCATTAAACACTGTTACATTCACACAGATTATATCAAATGTGAACTCTGAAGCATCCAGGTACCCTGACACAAACCATAACCATCAAATCGCATGCCCTTAGCCCTTATTGCAATGCACATGCAAAGTAAAAAACAGGAAATGAGACGGGGTCCTGCACTGAGATACCTACTTAGATAATATTAACAACTTAAACACACCATTGCACTTCAGCTATGTGCTCACACAAGACTTAGTATTGAAATCAGATATGAAACAAATAATGTATTCATCCATAATTTTGTTAATTCAAGAGTATTTTAAGGGCATTTAAGGTCATAACAAAAAGAAAACATTGCATTTGAACTGAGTATGAGTTTGCTATTGACCTGAAGATGACTTCATTTCAAATGATCCTTGCTAAAATGATGCGGGGTGTTTCATCATCGAAGATGTATTGAGCAAAGCTGCAGAGCAATATTGGCATACCATTCACAACTGATGGTGTTAAGTTAATGAACTACTTGTGCAATCAACAAAGCACCAAAAAAAAGAGTTTGGGGGTGTTTGAAAAATTACTTAGCCCAGCCCGCAGTGTGACCACAGTCAGCCATTTGTGACTCTGAAAGGCAGGGCCACAGCGAGGGATAACAAACTTACAGTATGTTATCAGCATTATGTGAAGCCTCTGACTTTGTTTCCCCCTAAAATGAGCCAAAGCACTAAGAATAAGTCAATAAGGATGTCTGCCGTGGCCTCCGCTTGCAGGAGCACACCACTAATGGGGCCTGAGATGAGCTCAGGTGAATTTTTAAAAGCCCTCTAATTTCTGAAATGACTGATTTTGTTCTCATGGGAACTGGTAGGGTGGTCTGCTTTAGTAGGCACTCAGACATCAGTGCCCATTTCTTTAAATGCTGTAAATTGCACAGTGATCATGAGGTGGGAAGGAGATAAACAAACTCTTAGAGCAGTTTTTCTTTTTTTAAGATTTAAAAAGACCACACAATTATTCAATGCTCTACAACAAAACAACAAAAAATTAACAAAATTATATAAATTAATGTCATAAACCATAGCCAAAAAGTAAAAATTACATGTGACACATTTGTACACACATAATATGGTGATAACAGGGGTGTAGTAAATGTAAAAATGTAATACAATCAAAAATAGGCTGGAGTCTCGTGTTAAAAGTGGGATGTAAATGCTGATATAGCATAGCCACTCTTTTTGACATGTAAATTCAAACTTTAAATATGATATTATAGCATTAGCATTGATTCAGTGTGTGAGGGAGGGAAGGTCTGTGCAGTGGACAACTGTGAGGCTATTACATATATGAACAAAGGAGGTACAAAAAAAACAAAAACAGTGGATCAGGAGAAGTTATGACATACCTGTGATACTGTGATGGTGCTTCCCACCCCCTGAAGGCAAAAAAGAATGGGCTTTTACAGTATCTGACTCTTCATGACTACACTCAATATACCCCTCATCACCCCTCCCCACACAGACAAAACACTGCAGATTATTGTATAGATTCATGTTTCTCTGATATTGTGTCTCAAGAGGACAACCATAGAACAATAGAGAATAAAAAAATCTAGATAGTAGTCACAATCATAGCAGAAAAAGAGAGGACAGGATAATAATAGTTTGGATGTGGGGGTTAGGTGTGAGAGATATTGCCTTCAGGTTTACCCAACAAGGAGGCTATGACATATGTCAAATTGGAAAGTTCACTTTTTAAGTGAGAAACATAACAGAATTAGCAGACTCCTGCAAGGTCACTTGAAGAGCAAACATACGAATAAATACCCAGTATCATCCAGTGTTTTCAAGCACCAGACTGAGTGCTATTCTTAAAGTAATGGATGATGCCATTTTTTTCTTCCCAGATGACCTAAGAGACTGACCGGGCAGAGAGAGGGAGCACACATGGTGGATGGGAATGAGAAGGGAAAATGGCAGGGGACCCAGTATTGGGGTGGCTAAGGAAGGACAGCATAGTGCTTTGATTGAGGCTAAGATGATACAGGCCTCCCTTCCCTATGGCCCTGCTCTGGCTGAGTGGGACCATCTTTGACTGAAGCATCATTAGGAAGTCACAATGTCAAGGTTAGCAAAGGACATTGCGTCTTGGTGGTGCAACCTACGGTAGCTATCCCTCAAGGCTTTAGCCTTTCCCACCTTGATTACCCAGCAGCTACTGTCAGATGAGCACTACCCACCTGGGAAACTGTGATGCTGCACTTCTTGGCCAGCTCCTCTTTTGCCTCCTCGCTCGGATACGGGTTGCTGAGGTGCGAGTAGAAATATTCGTTCAAAATTTCTGTTGCCTGCTTGCTGAAGTTTCTCCTTTTCCGCCTGAGTGGGGAGCAAAACAAGAGAAAGACCGAGCAAGCCTATTAGTGAGACCAGCATTAACTCATCCATTTGGATTGCACAAATTGCACAATCAATCTCACACATAAATGGTGAAAATAATGAGGAATGGGCTCTAAGGGCCCTCAGGAGCAGCCTATCGTGTCCTGCTCCAAGAGTCTCGTCAACACACAAAAGAAAAGAATGCAACCAATAAACTGACAAGCACTCGGACACACAAACAAACTCACACACCCACAAAGTTACAAAATACATACAATGTTTAATTTGGTCTGTTGGTCACCAATCTCTAGTCCAAGCGTGTAATGTGTAGAGTTTAGTGCAGCGGATGGGTGGGCTTCATGATGGAGCGCAAAGCCCAGTCGGAGTGCATCTCGGTACATTATAGAAATCATGGCATGCACAGTTGAGCATTGTTCCTGAAGTGCCACAGCCCCAGGGATCTCCAGTAGAAACAAGCAAACTCTAACTAGATCTGGGTCCCCTTCCCTCCCAAGGGCACTACTTATCATGTTGTTGAGCATTTGCTTATTTTGCCTTGTTTACTGCGCTTCACACAAGCAGTGGGCAGCAAATGTGCTTCCACTTGGCTTGTTTGGCCCAAACTTGTGCTGCTCTCTGCAGAGCTCCACACTGCATCAAACTGTTAGTAATTAGAGTAATCCACAACACCTGCTGATGACCTCCCCTCCATCCATTACACATGACTCGGTCCCCATTTCATTTGGGTCTTAACTACTCTCAGGTGTGAGGGCATGATTGTCTTGGAAAAGGATAATGCATGGAACATGAAAATAATTAAAATCATGCATCTCTGCAGTGCTCACACTGTGTGCTGTGCCAGAAAAGTGGAAAAACCTCAGACCTGCACACAGCTAAAAATGACCTCGCCCAATGGATTTTACTTATATGGGTCATAAAGAAGCAATAAAAAGATAAAAACTTTCTACCCACACACACATGCGCGAAGTACACATGATTCACTGACCTGGCATCAAGGAATCTGGAGCGCAGGATCATGACAGCCTCACAGGTGCTTTGCTTCAGTTGCATCTGGATGGAACTGAACTTACGGTGGATGATTCCCACCATGCGCTCAATTTCTTTGGGAGAAATGGGCCGCGTGCGAGACTGTTCCCTCAGCAGGTTCATCACGTGGGTAGTGAATTCGTTACACGCCTGCCAAAAGACGGAGTGACAAAAACAACCAACTTGAGTTTTTAGAACTTAAAAAAGCTCCTGACTCATGTATTAAAGTTGTATACATTTTTCATGTATTAAACGAGTTAATTACATTCACACTCCTCATGATAAAAGCTTCACCAGGGTGCAGTAGTTGCGTATAACTGTGACATAATAGGTGAAGTCATCTCTGAATAAATGCAGAACTGCAATTTGGCTTGGCCTTAATGCAGTGAAGTTAAGCAGCTTTTCGTTAACACAGTAGTTCATACATGATTAATTAGAATAACTCATTTACGTAGTGCACACTTTAGCTCATTACTCTGAGTAAAATTTGTTAAGTATTTACATTTAGATAATTAAAACCTGGAAACACCCTTAAGAAAGATGCATTTACTCCAGGCGAAGTGTTGTGTGCCCCCGCATACCCACCTCCTCTCTCGGAGAGCACAAAGTAAATTAGTCTAATTTACCTCACTGGCTTGCTGAGGCATCACAGTTTCACCTTCTATTTTCTCTCATAATGCTTGTGTTTAATGGCAGGCTCAAAGTGCTAGGTGAAGGAGCTGATCATACTTTCATTTAACACAGGTGACTGAGGCACTTCTTTGGATCTCTATAATCAACTACAACACAGTGAACAGAACAGCAATTTTTTCTTTTTCCCAAGCTGATAATCCATTCTCCTCCATCATACATATTCGCTGCATTTTTTCATAATGCAGGGAATAAGCTGTTCTTGGTGTTACAAAGCAACATGAGCTATGAAGTATTACTCAATCGCTCCATTTAAACACAAAGTTAAATTTGATAGCTGGTAGTCACATTGAATATTACATTTAGAACATTAATGTATTCACCTTTTTCTCAGTATCGAGGAAAAACTGCATTAGGGTGTGTGCTACTTCAAACAAAACCTCATTCCTCATTCAGTTCTTGGGAAGAGCTCAACCTTGCGATTGTGAAGTTTCATCCTTACCTGTTCGTACTTCTCCAACTCTGTGTGGTAGATCTGTCTGATCTGGGTGAGCTTGGCTCTGTAGTCAGAATGTTCGATTGAGTTGTCGGCTGCCCCGCCCGAGGCGGCAGCGGCGGCGGCTGCAGCAGCAGATCCACCACCTTTCTCCGGTCCTGCTACCCCCTCTGCCAGCAACATATTGTCTAAACGCATTAGCTGTGGGTCTGGGGGGTCCTCCTCCTGAGCACCACGGATGCTGAGACCTGCAGTGACAGAAAAAAGGACAGTTTCAGCTAACGCCATCCAGGGACATGTCAAGATCTGAAAAAATACATAATACTATTAACGAAACAAAAAAGATCAATCAGACCCAGGCTGAATTATTAAGTGCAATCGAAAGCATTATATCTACATCGTTTTCTATCCTGTGATGTTTCCCTGGCAGGTATGAACTGAGTGCCTCCTGTGTATATGCTGTGTTCCTGTCGCCCATGTGTATGCCTGTTCTCTTTTATTTACACACTGCGCTGCACACTGTGTGTACGGGAAGGCTGACATGACAGCAACATCCATAAACTGACAAATGCTCAATGGTGAAGTGGCACTTCTGCTCTGTGAAAGGATGCTAAACAGAAAACTATACCTCTAGTAAGTGTCTGTCTCTGACATAGTGAATGTCGGGGAAATCCGCAAAGTAACTACTGTTTTACTCATATCTGTTTGCGTCTAACTTTTGAATCTTCAATTATTTTACACCTCTCTTTTAACAGTACTCTAGGACACAATGGAATAAAAAGTACTACGAACAGCAAATGATTGCATAGTGAATTGCATGCAAAGTGCTCATTGATGAATTCTGTTCTCATATCGTGCCCTTTATTTCCACTGGTCTTCTGTCTCACCAGCCAGTCAGCAGGTCGTAATCACACAGCAGATAGAACAGTCTACCTGCACACCTGGATGCACCGGCAGCAAAACCACAACATCAGGCTTTTCGGAAAATAAACAAACACACAACAACAACAACAACAACAACAACAAAAAGCCACTGCAGGTCAAAATTACAGCAAAAAAAAAAAAAAAAGCTGAAGCAATCAAGTCGAGTAAGTGGATAAAAATGTGGCTCGATGGGCAGTAAATACTGAGTGGCTACTCAAACGTTATGATTACCAGAGTTGTTTCAATTCAATAATCCCTCCCGCAATTCAGGGATTTTCAAGAGCTCATTACAGCTTCATTAAGATATGGCCAGCCTTTGGATTCTAAATAAGAAGATTAGTGGCTCTATTGTGTCAGCCAGTAGGCATGCAATCAGAGAAGCCCTTTTACCATGCTTTGACCGACTGACCCTGCAAACCATTCACAATACACAGTAAATACTAGAGAGAAAACAGTCCTTTTCCTCTTTCTGTCCTTTTTATAAACACAATCCTAGGTTAAAAATACACTGTAGCCTCTTTTTTTAATGTTTTCATCTCTGTTGGTGGTGTTGTTCGACTGCAATGCCACTGAAAAACAAATTTGCCTCTATTTATAGGTCGGCTGGCTTTGAGTCTTTTAGGTGTAATGGTGTGAAAGGAGTGGATGAATGTGGCTATTTGTGTTGGAGACATTGAGATGCTGGACAAGGCTCCATCAGGCTTGCAGAGCCAAGCCATCCATGTGGACAATATGCCGCTGCTCCACTAACCCTCATCCACATCACGCTGCATCTGCACAACTCCACCCAAAGCTATCATTCTGGACAGACTCAACTGTTTCTATTCCAGTTTGTGCTGCATGAAACAAAACGGCACATGATTCAAATGTGACTGACCAGATGCCTGGCTGCAGATCTCAACATGCTCTAATAGCTGGTGGTTTGTCTGCCACAATGGTTCATATTTTCCTAATTCAGTATTTACTCCCACTCTCTGATTCAACGCAAACTCAGCAGGCTACACTTTCCTTTGTGCTGCGGGTGGTGGTAAGTAGGTAGCCACGTTTTTCATGTCAGGTATATTAAATATAACTCTGGGACGCAGCGTACATTTCCACACCAAACCCAGTTGTCACTTTCACTCCACTCACTCCATATCCAGGGGAAATGCAGCTGAGGGAATTTACAGGGCTTTTCAGCTAAATGGGCATAAATCACTGGTTTCATTCAAACTAAATAATCACAGGCCATAAAGAGCTACTTGTCTCTTACCATATATTACCGCAAAGTTCCTGTGTGCAATACTGTGGCCATTCATAGCAAAGGAAAACAGAGCGAGACATTAGAAAGTGACATGTAATCCTGTTAGTCCACTGACATGTGGAGTGGCCGTGACATTTTTATCATACGTGTCCATTTCTATTTAGGAAATCAGCAGGATAAAAATGATTACTGTGCTGCTCTGAGAAGGAGACGGCCCTGCAGGAGTCCACCAGGGTGTATTTGTGCCACAGCAGCTCTGGCTGGTCATTCATAACACATGTTGGGAGGGATAGGGAGTTCACCTCAAGCACATAAATACTAAAAATTAAAAAAAAGAATAAGAGTAAAACCATATCTCTGTCTTGCTGTCTTTTTCCTTGCACCTTTGTTGGAGGAGCTAAAGATTGTGGATTCACTGCCTAAGCTCAGCATCATCACACAACTTCCACAATATGAGCTCAAGCAAGATAATATCTTTAATTTGCTGTGTGGTTGACAAATCTGTATCGTAACTTGCAATTCCACAGTAACATTTTGCAATGCTGCTTCTTCTGCTTAAATCTTTATCCTGTTTTTGTCTGGTGATATGGGTATTAAAACAAGTTTGGGAACCCGAGTTTAGCTTTAATCCACCTCCACAGTCAAAGTGGGATTAATCTTAGTGCAAGGGAAAAGAGAGGGAGTCATGTCACCTTGGTAAAGCCTCAAAGCAAAAGGAACTTAAGAATGAGAAATCTATATGTTCCAGTTATTACACATTGGTCTGATGATGATGCTGGCTCACTTAATTACCTGAGCACATTTCATGATGTAAAAGGGGGGAAAAAAGAAATTGTAATAATAATGTCACATGTCCTTAATCGCCCCCATTTGTCATTCAACAATACAGGTGGGGTAGCTGAAAAAGAAGCACTTGCATATATGATTGTTCCTCATTTCTCTTCCGTGGCTGAGACAAAAGGAGACACTGTGATTAATCCTTCCCTATCAGTCAGGAGTGGCTCTTCTTTTCACTTTTTACAGGTTCCACTGTCATTATCTGATCTGTGGAAGTAACAAATTTGACAGATAAAGACAATGCAGCCCTTTTCTCTCATATACTCTCCCCTGTTCTCTGTTTATAATCATTTCCGGTTCGGGGCTGTTGTCTCGTACATCATTCCCTGCTTGAAGCCCTGACAGTGATCTGAGCACTGCCTCGGGCTGCTCTCCTTTCCTCCCACCTCTTTTCCCCTTGTGCCCTCTTTTATTCTGTGGGCTTAGCTGACCTTTGGCCCACTGCTTGTTTACTCTCATCACTGAAGTGTGAGCAGGAGAGCCATAAAGGAAGAGCCCTGCTGGGTTAATGTGGCCTGCTGAAGAGGGAAGGGGTGGCTCAGGGCTTCTCCACCTCATTCTGCTGCACTGAGCACACTGTCAGACATGAGATGATACACTGGAAGAGTGGCATTTCTTGAAGATGAAGCCTGAGGTTTTTGTTTTTAGGAGTTTTTTGTTAGTAACATTTTTCTCTCAATAACTAAAAGCCTTTTTGAGATTAAAGATCCTATGCGGCAGTAAAGTGAGCTTGCCAATGCTTAGGTGATACACACTGTGACTCTGTTACTTTTGCCACTGTTTCCAAAACATCCTGTTCATTACAAGTAACCCTGACCTCCTGCAGCTCCTCTCCTGCCCAGTGCCTCTAGTGAACAGCTCTGGCCACGTATCGACAGTCTGTTCATCTAATTGCATTGATCCACAAAGGTCTCCCAAAGCCAACTAATCGAAACAGAATTTATTTTCTGTCAATATTTGCAAAGGTCATCTCTCTTAAAGCCGTGGAGTTGATGGTGTGAAGAGAGAATCATCTGGAAGGAAGAGCAGGACCGTGGCATCTAGCCTGTTACTGAAGCTAGTCCAAGGTGAGCTTTAACTCAAGCTTGGCACTCAGGATCCAGGGCTTCTAATCCACCGTGTTATTAAAACCCGCTGCCAAAGCAAAACACTAGAGACTACAGAGGGCTTAGAGTATCCATTTCACAAAGAGGCCAGTGTCACTACAGCCGCGTTCCACGTCTCCTTTGACTTCATATCATCTCCTTTGTCGTGGCGCCTGGATCGGTAACCTTCAGCTCAAGAGGCGGGGAGCTGGATCAAATTACCATTGAAAATCTTTTGTTCTGACAAATGAAACATAAGAATCCTCTTTCATCGATGTTCTTAAAGGCTTTTTTTTTTAAGATTGGCCTACATCCACATGGCACAAAGAATCTGAGAGAATGCCTGTGGGCTCTCTCTAGCATGTACAGTAATTAACATGCCATTAACACATTAATACACATTAACTATTCCCAATGTTAATGGCAGGGTAATTACCATACCTGATACCACACTGTGGGGAAGCCAAATCACATTTGCCACTTTGTGTTTCACTTTCTTTGTTGAGTGAGCTGAAAAGAATAATTTGGGAAGATGGCCCAGTCTGCTTTCCTCCGCACTCAACATATCTGTGTCAATCCAAGTGTATGGCTTGCCTCTCCAGCTCAAACAGTAAGAAGAACTTTCACTGAATAATGCAGCTGTTCTAATTTTTTGAAAAACAGACTTGAAAAGAAGAAAGCTCCCATTGTGAACCGCTAAGGATTGGTTTTAGAGGTGAGGCTGAAATACTGGAAGGGACAAAGAGTCTAGTGATTAAATGCCGAGTAGAAGAAGACAGGGAATGGGCCTAAACTGGGGAATCCCTGTCTGGAACGATGATGTATTTCCTCCCAGTGCAGTGAGTGATAAGCTAATCAGCTGCGCTGACAGTGAAGTGTTACAGCCTCCCAGTGCTGGGTCAAGACTTCTCCCATCATACACCACCAACACACACTAAACAGACAGCGCATGGAGATGGTGCTGCTGGGGAGTGACAAAAAGTGGTTCTGGTCAGAAAAGAAGATCTCTGTCAGTTCAGGTAGCCTTTGTCCCTCAATGATGATGAGGCACCCCCCTTCCCGTGAAAGCAATGGGGGCGGAGGAGAGGGAGGAGGGGGGCATGCCACTCTCGACCCACAACTCCAAGACGTGCGAGGAGCGGGGGTGGGAAAGGGGGTGGGAAAAGACAACCCAAACAGACATCTTGAAGACATTTTGCCAGGCACACCAAAATTAATCACTGTCCCACGGTGGCACTGACATTTGTGGGAAGTGACACACAACATGACAGACTAGAGGGAGAGGATGAAAGGAGAGCGAGGGAGTGTGGGAGGGCTGAGTAAACAAGAGCCACTGTCACTCGCTCCGATCATGTGTGCATGTGTATGTGCAATGTGTGCATTTGTGTGTTTATATGTGGACATGTGAGTGCCCGCATTGTTTCCTGCCCTCTAAGACTTAATGTGGGCAAACAGCCAAGTGGTGCAGTGATGGCTGACCAGGCCTGGTGGTGGTGGACACACGCAGCGGTCGGGGAGACCGGCCAAATGAGTGGACAGGACCTCCGCTACAGATCAGCACACTGACTGACCCTACAGGACACATACAGCATGGGGCTCCAACACGGGGCTCACATAGTTCACATGGTCTGCTAGTCATAGAATGAGCTGCAAACACAGAGACATCAGTGACTTATTCAGGCAGTCATACCAAATCTATGATACACATAGCATATACTCAATTATCAGACAAGGAACAAATTAAAGGAAAAACGTCCAGAACAGTTTCAGTGTGATTTGGCATTGATTCTACCAATCTCCGAAATTCTGCTAGAGAGATGAGCACAATTATTCTAAATGATCTTTATTCATTTGTTATTTTAATGATGTTTTGGAGAGCCCTTACACTTTCCCATTCTCCCAATCTACCATTCAATGATACCTCATTGAGACATTGTCATCTTGGAAGAGACCACTCCCATCAGGAAATATTTTATTAAAAAGATTTACAGTGACCCTTCCTTCTAAATGAGACAAGTGTACACAAAACATGCGAGAAACCCCTCCACCCTCAACTGCCACCTAATTTGCTCAGTATGTGTCAAGCAATGAGACCTGCATGTTCTGGTGGTGATGGTAAGAGATGATTCATCTGACCAAATTTTTCCTAATCTCTAAACCAGTGCCTATAGCTTTTGCACCTCTGAACTTCTAAAATCTGCATTTCTCTTTGTAATGAAGGGCTTCTGCACTACAGCACTACTATAATATCACCGTCTATGTAACTGTCAACAGAATATTGTTGGTGAGACAGTCTGATCACACCCTGCACTGGCATTCTGAGTCAGCTGAGGAAGAGCTGCTCTTTTGCTTTTCCCTAAATATTGCTGTAAAGCACGGGCACCACAAACATTGAATGTGCATGGTCAAACGCAAATTCTGACTCTCTTTCCCACAGACCTAAATGCAGATGCCAGTCACTGTTCCTGCTGAAACACTAGCCAGTTGAGCAGTCTTTGTGACTGAAACCCCTGCCATCTGTGCTCCAACAATGAAACTCCTCTTTTAAAGTCACTGCACAAGCTTTTCATACATGCCAGAGAGCAAGGATTAGATGTGCTTTTTTAGCTTGTTTTTTGTATGTGATCCATGGATTAGACAGGACCAGTAAAGAGAAATATGGGGGAAAGACGGTTTGGCGGTCCAAAAATCAGACTCAATGCGTTGAGTCATCTTTGCATGATTATATGTTAATTGTTTAATTGTAATGAAAGCATCTGTATTCACTGTATTTTTCTCTCATGCATTTGTGTTTTTCCTTTAATTTGTTGCCTGTCTTTATTAGTCAAATAATATCAGAATCCCTCATCAAGACTCTCACTTGGGGTCTAGATCACTTTGAGACCATTATTACATTTCATGTTTCAATATTTCATTTTATTGCTCCTATATTGTGTTAGCATGTTTTGCTTATTTCTTTTCTTCAGTTTCATTTTATATTTCATATATTGATGGTCTTTAGCTGCTAGCCTCAATTTGCTGGAAAGGTAGGCTGATTTGTTATTCAGACCCCAAGCAAATAATGCAAATGTGGCACTGAAAGCCACTTATGAAATACCCAACGGCAACTAATCACTCCTCCTCTCGTTCCAGCCTTTCTACAGCCTCCTAATTAGAAGATGGAGATTGCATGAAACCAGGTCACACAGCAGGTCTTGTACACACCGATAACCAGGCAAATATGCAGGCAAAACTTTACCCAGACACTAAGCCAAGCATGCATTATTTTAAAGGCTAGAGGTGAAAAATAATGCTATTCAGGTTATTAATCCCATATATTTCACTGTATGCTTCCAAAGAAAGGATTTAGGCTCGAAGCATTGTGTGTGTGTGTGTGTGTGTGTGTGTGTGTGTGTGTGTTCTGTATTTGTGTGTATCTGTGCATGTGCATACGTCCATGTCTGCATGTGTGCGTGCGCAGGCTAGATGCTCACATAAACAAAGAAACGGCATTGGTAGCATACAGCCAACCATGATCCACTGCCAGAGAGATTATTCTTTGCAGTGCCATTTCTGCAAGAGAGTTGACAGTCCATCATTTAGATTTTGCAGTGTATCCACGAAAAGGCTGCATTGCCTGAAGCAGAAGGAGCTGCTCTTTCCTTCAGTGTCTTTTATAGAAGAGAATTCAGCTCCAAATTGAAAAGCCAGAATCTTTTGCTAGCTGTGCTAGCGTGCAAGGACTCTGCTACTAGGGAAGCGAGGTTATGACATCGAAATAAGACTGCGCTTGACGTGCTGATTTGCAAAACATATCTTGGTGTGGACTGATAAAGCTCACAAAAACACATCCACCTCCAATATTTGAGGCTGAATACACCAGAGCAAGAGTGCTGTTTCTGGAAGCATCCTGAGTTTGAGCCATGTTGCAGGTTACTCTAGGTCTGCAGAGTGCAGTGCAAGGAGTGGCTGGGCAGATCAGGTCCAGGCCAAACAACAGCTTGTGACAGAAGCAGGCCAAAGAGGATGTTGAGACACGCAGAGATTTAACAGGCAGCCGGCCTGCCATCCACTCTTTTTCAGCTCGCCTTATACTCAACACATCACTTCGGATCCATCGCAAGCATCTCTTAAAGAACACAGCAAGGAAATAGTTTCACATTACCATAAAAAAAGGAGCAAAACAATTGTGGCATGTTTGTGGCACAACCACTGAATGATTGCTGGGAAAATGTAATTTCTCTCATTTCATTTTAATTTTATTATACATCTGCATTTGATACTCCACATCTTTTTGTGTGTTTGTGTAATAATCTGACAACAAGGTAGCAAAAAAAGGGTTATTTGGTGTTAATTATTCCCAGCATGTACTTTACACACCATTTAATGAGTTAGACTGGAGGTGTGGCCATTGGCTGTGACTTGCTTGCCCAGTTATCCAAGATGAACCATGCAATCTCCCTCACGTCACCCCTGTCATGTGTACCTAGTCCCCCTCTGCATCCAATTCCCTGCTAAGGCTTCACTGGAGCAGAGACAAGGCGCCACTGAAGCAACACAACAGCTCCCGTAGCGTCTCCACACACCAATGAGGGAGGGGTTGGGGGAGGGAGGTAGAGCTGGGAGCTCACTCTCATAATTACAATAATTAACAGTTGCAGATTTAATTGGAAGGGAAGGCATTAACAGGAGGAACATTGTGGTGGCGCGTGCAGAGGGAACCTTTGCTGCGAGAAGCTTTTGTCTTCTTTGTACCTAATGGTGCCTTGGCTGTGGTTGGCGAGTGCTGACACAACACAACACAACCAAGCTGAGGGTTCAGACGGTAGGGCTTGTCAGGACTCAGACTGGAGGCAGATAATTAGGTGCCAGGTTAATGAGAGCACAGGCTCTTGATGGCATTTGGTTACTGTATGTGGGCAATTAATGACTTTGTTTTTGTGTTTTTATTGCCCACTTGAGTGGAAAACATAATACATTATTCACCTCAGGCCCATGTGTGGTGTTTGATGGAGTAGCAGTGACTCTGGTTAAAGAATCCGTTTCATTCACTGAGGTGAATTCAAAACAATACATACAGTACTATATGGAGTTGTGAAATGTAATCTCAGTTCACTCATGGCTACTGCGCCGTCTGACCTTTTCAGAGCGTATTACCTCATGTCGTCAACAATGATGTTAAAAACTCCAAATATGTCAAGCAGACACTGAAGTTAGTGGTCAGGCAGAGGACAATCTAGCCACAAAACACACCAGAACAAAGAAACCAAACCCTGTGGCTATAAGTGTTCAGTTAATTCAGCGTATCACATTTCATAATGTATTTACGAAATTCCATACCCCCTAGAAAAGCACTGCTTTCATTCCAGAGGATTTATTGGCAATGAATCCACTGAGAGGTCTTTAGACATCCTCTTCTTTAGCCCAACCACTCGACGCCTCCTATTTTGGAGTTAGTTGTTCTCTAGCCTGTGGTGGCCAATTAGAGTGCTATAAGATAAATGGGTACCCACAACTTTGATGTCCATCTTTTTAATAAGCTTTGGTTAAGATGACATCTGTGTGAAAGAGTTCAATATCTTCACAGTGGGAGAGAAAAGAGGTTTATTCTAAAATGAAATATCATGTAAATACTGCTGGAGGTTTAGGCTGGGTGGGGGGATCATAGTGTCTGCTGTGACTCTGGTTTTGGCATTCATTATCTTCCGCTGCAGTTGTGGAGATTAGTCAGCGAAAGATGATTTTTAGAGCCCGGTGGAATCTGTGCCTTTATACTGAATACTGAATCAGCTTTAGCATTATTCAAAATATGGGGAATTTATCAAATCTGAAAAACAGTGTCCGTTTTTCTATGCATTAAAAAGATAGAAAAATAAATAATTAACACTGAAGAATGTAGTACAGCAGTAATAGGATAAAAGGTAGAGTGTAACAATATCTAAAATGGTGGGGTAATAAAATGGTGCATGAGTCTGTATGAATGTGGGAGAGAAAGAGAGGTGGAAAAAGCATATATCTAACCTAGCCTGCGGACTTGCTCCTTTATATGTGTGTGTAACTCAGTCAGGAATAATGTAAATGTCTGGAGAGTCTTAAGACTGAGCAGGCCCGTATAAAAGCACCCTGTTTCGGGCTAGTAAAACAAGTCAATAAATACAGCGGAGAAGTCAGCGCTGTCTGCTGCACTCTCGTGAATGAAAACAGAGGTGAACTGCTTATTTTCAGTCTGGCACCAGAGGTTGACAGCGGCATTATGGGCGCTCATACATTCTGACTATCACTCGTCACAAGCTATATCTGTCAACATTACACTCAAGTGCATTTTAGATGTAAAACAAGCATTCACCGGGAGGAGTATTTATGACTTGATGTGGTCAGCTGCTAAATGAACTAAACGATCCCTACAGCAGTGGCTGACCACGGTTATGATGTTTTCACACTACGTTTGTGCCTCACCCACTTCACCAGTTTGTCTTTTTTGTTGATTCTCACAGACAGAACAAACACAGAAGTACTACATGCTGAGCCTCTGTAGGTTGGCACTTACTGTGGGAGAAAGCAGTTCCAAATGGGAAGCCAATGACACGGACTCCCACAAGATGGAAACACCATTAGGTAGGCAAACACTTCACTGAGATAACTGCTACCTGATTACAAGAGGAAAGCGTAGCCATGGTTTTCTTTTTTTCATACTGTATCAACACTTTGGGAAAGCAAATATTTCAGTGACTACCCTCACCATGCTTTAATCCATATGGTGCATTCTGTTTGTCACCACGGATGTTACACTCCCAGGATGGGTTTTCAGAATAGCAAGAACTGCTCTCTATAAGCAGTGCTCACCTGCTCTGTACTACACAATGAATATACAGAGGTCACACACCATATCACACCAGGGCCAGCATCAATCCTTTATTAAATTACCTAGCTATCTTATTTTCTGTCACCACACTGATATGAGGGTTATCTTTTTCATTTATGTAGCGGATTTTCAGGGGATTATGCATTAAAGATTAGGGGTGTGTATACCTCAGCACAACAAAATGCAATACCTCAGACAGGGCATGGCTGATGTGTGTAAGGAAAAGGAGGTGCTATAAAACAAATCTTCAGCAGCCAGAACCGGACAGGGTTTATTCTCCTCAGACAATACAAGCTGTGACTATACGGAATGCTTCAACCCTAAAATACTGTGGTAAGCAATACAAATCCCTTGGACAAAATGAAATGTATTAAACATGTGGATTTCATAAATCTCCCCTTCCTCGGTCTGGGTCAGAGGTATATTCACTGTAGAGCTCAGCAGGCGTTTTTTCTCCCTCCAGCATTGTTACTCTGAGTTGCAAGTGCTCCGAGTGGTTTCAAAATGAATGTCAGCAAAAGCTGCACGTGTACGGCGAACAGCAGATCCTCACAGTAAAATGGTTCAAATCACTTACCCCTGCTACTTTATAATAGTATAACACCGGTGTAGGGATTTAAAGGTCTGCTATAGGAATATTGCAGCTGAAAGAGTGAAGTAGGATCTACATTATAAATGTAAAATGATCTAAGAGGAACAGTTCTGGATAGTTCTCTAGGCTCACACTCTACAGTACAGATAGTAAAAAACAAAGCCATTCAGATCCGAGCACAACACTGTTAAACACCCAACTGGGATCCCTTTAACCTTGAGTAGCATTCCAAAGGTAGAAGCAGCCTGGGGCTATGGGGAGGACTGGCTAGCACAACTCCCAGTGCCATGCTGGTCCACAGTGGGGGCCCGACATGGCCAGATTGCCAGAGAGGCCGGCAGAGTTGGTACTACAGAGTTAGCAGGGGCTGATCATTCATCTGCTGCAACATTCATTTAAGTTGCTTCATTATCTGTTTGTTTTGTTTTCCAAACGATTCTGTTCTGGTAACCTCACTGAGAGAAATGGCACCCATGTTCACCTTGTGGCTGTTAAAACATCTGCTGGTGGCTTGTTCATGAGACATCCCTGCTAATTATTTAGCTAGCTTGATGGATAATATGTGGTCATTAAAGATCAGTGCTAAGAAAAGGGAGTAATTAGCATTGCTCCGTGGTTCTTGCTAAAGGACTTTGGAACAGAAAGTAACACAGATACACATTAAAATACTTTTTTTTAACATATACCAACAGGCTCTAGAGTTTTGATTTCAAACTAAAAGCTAGTAAACAAAGGATGAATGATGTATGAATGTCATACATAGTTCTGCTTCGTGTGGGGGCCAGGGAGAGAAGATGAATAAAGATGGAAGATAAATTAGTGTGTGAAAAGGATTTTCTTTCCCTCAAGCTCACGTTACAGCTGAAGCAAAAACAAATAATGAAGCCTACAACCTATGAGTCACTTCGGTCCCATTGTACAATTCAATCATTTTTGTGACAGCTGACGATTACTTCATCATCACATAAAGACAGATTAAAAAGTTGTCAAATTAAATATTAAAGAGGGACTGCAGGCAGTTGTGAATTTTTAAAGAAATAACAGAGATTGGAGATGAAATGAGGCACCTATATGCATATTTTATGCTATAGGGAACAAATGCATATATTTTCCTCTAGGCCACCTACTTTGTAATAAAGAATAGTGAGTGCATAGATGTGGTAATGCAGTACAACGGAAATGATATGAAAGAGAAATTGCTTTTACATAATGATGTCAAAAGGAATATGGCTCTGCATGGTCATGCGGAATAAAGATAAGATTCTCTTTCTCCGTGAGTGAATATTTTGCTAATGGTTTCTTCATTTCCTTAAAGAATAAAGAAGTCAGCTTTGTATGAACCTTGAATGAGGTTTCTATTGAATGAAGTTAACATTTATCTTTCAATAGCAGAAGAGATCTGTTGAAAATACCCATGTGTGGAGCAGAATGCTGAATATAAAAGCTTTGTCATCTGTTGAAATAAAGATAAAGTGACAAGTGACAGTAAATGCTATCACATTTTCAGCAGAAGGGAGGTTTGAAGAGGAGAACAAAGCCATGAAATGCAATGCAGAGAGGGTTAAATCCCTATAAAGAACAGAGAGGAGGCTGCATTTCACTAAGTCAGCATCGATTGGAGTAAACAATGACTGATCAATACGCATATAAAGGGCTCCTTCTAACAAAGACTTACATGCAGATTTCATATATCATATCTCTCAGAGAACGTTTTCTCAAGCCTTTTGAGTTAGCAGCATTATACCATTTTTAAAACTGCATTTTCCATTCAGCGCTGCTACATAGATGCACTCTTGTGTCCATACACACTTACTCATGCAATAAGCATCACTGTCACAGAGCCTTCCTTTCCAAATGGTTCAGCCTCCACCATCTGCAGGCGTTCCCAGACACACCGCTTTGAGTCTGCCATAATGATGCATGACTAAGTACAGTTAAAGTGTTGCAGTCTGTTGGCAAAAAGCAGTCAAGCACTTTGCTATAGTGTCACTCCGGATAAACCATACAGCTGAAGGTTGACGATGGATAAAAGGCAGTGACAGGCCTAGTGATGTGACTCTATGTGTGTATGTGTGTGTGGATTCACATGTGTATGAGAGGTTAGAAACCATGGCACAGCAGATTTGTAAGTGTACTTAACTAGGATGTGAAATAGGGTTGGACACAGTGAAATAAAATGCTGTGCTGGAGTCTGTTGAAACTGGGACACGGTTTAAAAGTTATTCCCTCTGCCAATGAACACGCACCTCTCTCTACAACTGTAGGTTCACAGGAATTGCAGACTCATGGGTTTGGTAATATGTTTTGTTACACACTTTTCTGCAGACCCTCATTGTTTGCATAACATTGTCATATGCAATCCTCGAATATTACTTTATTTTTCTTGATGCACTTGGATTGTCTTTGGAAAGCAGTTTCGTATTAGATTTTTTAATGTATAAATGATTATTGCTTGAGTTAAAAGTCCAGCCCTTGCAGACCACTTTTTATTAGACTTATCTGGTCCTGTACAATCTAGCCGTTTAGTGAATTTAGCAATAAGGGACTCAAGCTTCCCTCTCAGCTCTAATCCAATCACCCTCCTCTTTTTTACTGTCTCCTACAGTGCGCTTCAGAGTAGATATTCAGTATGCAGTGAATACAGAGAAGACAAAGAACTCTCCATTATACTGTACTCTGTTTGGCAAAGTCTTTAGTGTCAAAATGCTCCACAGACTTTGTTGCTGCTTTGTCGAGTTCACCGCTGCAGCCGCTTTCATGTAAATGATCTTGAATGTTATTTTCTAAAGAATGCATTTTAAAGAGAAATTCTCATTTCTGCCTCTGCGTCTTGTCACGAACCCTTTTCTCTTCTATCTCCTCCCCTCTCTCTCCCTCTCCCTCCTGCCGCAGCCGTAGACTGCATAATTGATGCAAATACTGTCACATGTGTCAGGAGTGGAGGCTCTTCTAGTTTACTTCTGTGCTACACTTTATCGAAGAACATTAAGTGGAGAAAGCAGTCTCATGCCAAGGGTGGAAAATCAGCTTGTCAGTGGTCTCATTCACAAAGCCATTTCTTCGGGATTGTTTCATCAAGGTGATTGAGAACAAAAAGAACGGCAGCAAATTCCAGCTTATGTTTAGAAGCCCTGCCACATACATTATTTATATTTGTTGCCCACCCTAGTCTCTCTAGCCATCTGAATACATCATTGCTTAATTCTCAAATATTTCTTCAGATTTGCTCTTATTTGTGCAATATCCTTTCCACATCAACCACGCCAAACCATTAGGCTTGTAAAGCATGGTTTTTGTGTGTGACACAGACATGAAATTATAGATAGCTACTTTAAAGGAGTGCTAGGGCATGATGGGAAAGCTGTAATGGCTGTTGAGTGACTGGAGTGCAGTCAGAGACAGAAACAGGATTTCATTTGCAACAACGATACAGGAGGAATTATGTAAAATGGTAACATTCCATGCCATTTAATGAGCCATATTCACTAATGTCGAAGTCTATGGTCTAGCAGTAATAAAACGCACCGCCTGCCAGAGCTCTGCTGCTACACTGTTTCTGTCTATTTCCAGCTATGTATGAAACAATGGTGCATAGCAGAACAGCCAGACATTTGCAGTTCTTTACCCTGCGTGCTGAATGCTCTGCCTTCAGAGTGAGGCGCTTGTCTGCTACCCTTTCCCCTCCTCCTCCTTCTCCCCCGTGCTCTCCCTGTCCTCATTTTTCTGGCCCTAGTCTGTGCCACAGATTAAGTGACTTGATCCTGCAAACATCTGAAGAATTCAGCTCCACAAAGAGGTCAGACAAAGGCCAGGGGATAGCCTTACAGGTCCTCCTCTATTAGCAGATCCACAGAGGTGTCATCAAGAGAGGCTCAGTAGGCAACAAAGACACCTCAAAAAGAGCAGATTGCCAACTGATGTTTATCTTGGTACTCATTATTAAAACCTTCACAGGCTGTTTCTACATGGGCATATGACATCTGAAATTAATAGGATGAATTGATTAGCCTTGGACTGTGCAAATATTGAGTGATGAGTTGTATTAGTAAATATTTTTGGACCTAGAATCCTACATCTTTGCTCTTTGTCATAGCTTTAATTTTTTTTCACAAAGCATTTTTTCCTCTTTTTTACACAAACAAGTTCTCACTTGTGAACTGAAATACTCACACCAAGTGAGCTGCAAGTGCTGACTGTCTCTTTGTTTACATGCCACTTGATATAGATAAACAAAAATACCCCATATTTCCCCAGCAATAGCATTCACAAAGAATATCTGGGGCTCCTAGAAAAACATTTCAACTGTAATAAGCTTTCTCCATGAGAGTCTGAAACATTTCAGAGGGCTGCTTTGAAGCACTCACTATGTTGACTGTTCATACAGACAGTGCTTGGAAAGCCTGAGCGCCATATCACTGTAACCTCTCACTGCTTCTCCATTAATAATTAATTGCCAGTGTGAGTAAACACCACTGTAGATACAAGAATGTCCTTAACAACGCAATCTCTGCTGCTCCTACTTAAACCTGTATGCTCAACAAATTTAGTTGAGCTTGCAGATGCATGCTAATGCATGTATGAAATGTAGTCTGCACAAATCATGGCAGTACCTCCGGTATACATTCATGTGAAACTGAGCATCGTTTGGCATATTTTGCTTGAAATGATTTGCTCAGTCCTGCAAAACCTTCACACAGGAGATGGATTCAAGCAGGTGGCTTTATCTTTCATGCCACAGCCTCCCATGTGCAGTCAGACCTGCTCAGGAGGAGATTTGGAGGTGTTGCTCTTGCGCAGTTACCCTTTTGCTTACAGGCAACACGCTGTGAGTTTATGGCTAACACAACCTCATTTATATTACTTATAGTGAGGAATGTATGTGCGGGGCCTGTAGAACATGCTGACCTTGTCACTGTTAGCAGCATCTCCTCGTCTTAGTGAAGAGCCTGTTCAGACATTGTTACCCAACCACTCTGTGGCTTCTTGCTCATGTTAAAGGAGAAGTTAATGGCAGCAGTACAGTTGCTTATTGAAAGGCTGAACAACTTAAAATGCCCACTGAGCTCTGATTAAAAGATTGTATTACACATACAGCATACGCTCATATCACAGTCCTGTATAATAGCTGGTTTTGAATACCAGCTTGTTTCTGAATGTGAGAGAAATGAGACACTTCATAATATATAAAACAATGCATACACTAATCACATTACAATGGCCGTGCAAGCATCACCAGTGAGCCTTATTTAGCTTTTGGTGGTGGAATATGAGCAGCTATTCAAAATTCAGGAGCTAGGAGAGCGTCTTTTATCTTACTATATATCCTCATTATTTCTAATAGCACTTCTGAAGGCTAAAGAGTAGAGCAGAGCATGTTCTCTTTATTCTTCAGTCACTGACAGACATTGCCAAGCACTATGGGTTAATGTAATATCACAGTTGGATGCCTCCTCAACTCACTTACATTCCCTGTTAGCTTAAAAGTCTGTCTGTGGAAAAAAAAAAAAAGGAAAGAAGTACGTAATGCATGAAAGGATGTGACGATTGTGGGTGCCCGTAATGGCAGAGGACCCACAAATTATACCAAAAACTAATCTTTCAAGGCCCTCTTAAGAAAATAAATTTATTGAGTTAAAAACATACTATTTTTAAGTTTTAAATAAAGCAATACATCATTATAATATTTTAAAAGAAAATCAGAGGAAAACAAAAGATAGAAAATTACATCTGTGATATCTACAGTCCTGTTTTGTTGTGGGGAGTTGTTGGTCTAAGAATAGAAATACTGACTGTAAAAAGTCCATGGTTCATCTACTGAGACTGGCATATCAATTAGGAATGTGAATAAGAGTGTAATTGAAAGCAACAGGAGCAGAAAGAAGCGGAAATTCATCAAGGCAAGCATGGAAAAGCACAAATGAGTTCCAAGCGAGACACAGAGAGCCTCGTCCCTATTCTTCTGCTCTGTCTTTGCCCAGAACAGAGCCACCTAATCTCTCTCACCATTACCAAACAATGAAATTAGCAACCAAACAACTGTGCCCGCTGTAGTTTCCTTTAATAATTCCAGGCAGCCTAATTGTTTTATTAGAGGTACAAATAAATATTTCTTGGAGTGTCTCTCTTTCCAGCCACAGTAGATTCATAAACTTCGTGTTAACAGCACATTGGGCACTCAAGTCTGCAGCCTAAGGGGCCTCAATAAGTGGTAAATCTAGCTTTATAAAAGCAAGAAAAAAAGGAGTTCACTGTGTAGCATTAACCAATTACTGTTAGCTCATCAGTCACAACCTGTTGAAGTGGTTCATCACCTTCATGCAATTCTGAGCAAACTAAGAAATGAAAGTCCCGCTGAGGTCAAAGGTCACCTTGCTAAGAATTTTATAGGTAGGTTTTATTGGGTGCTTTGGAGCAGTGCGCTTGTGATTGCTTTGCAGGGTCTGGTTGGTTCGACAGTAGCATCTGTGTGTTCCTATATTCTTATCTCAGCTGGCAAGCAAACACACTGGTGCAGGACTGCCACACAATCATTGTACCATGGCTCCACTGTCACTAAATGGCACGTTCTCTCAGCCCCAGTCCTCTCTTTCCTAGGCACAGGCTTCTCCAGCTGCAGCCTAATTTCCTGTGACTTGCCTAATTACTGTAATTAAGGATTAATTGCCATTAATTATTCACACATAAGCTCATCGCAAATCATGGGGTAAATGTCTTATGAAAGCCGCCATACAAGCCATGTATAAACACACTAGGATGCTACAGGCTGCTGAATCGATCACTCATCCCTCTAGCAAATCTCCATGCCACACTTAGGAAAACAGCGATAACTCTCCCCAAAATCAACAGCCCATCCAGGTGATGGAGGAATCAATTCACATGCTTTATTCATCTCAGCTAAATTCAGTTGCTTCCAAATAGTGCTTCCAGGACTTCCAAGGCATGAAACAGAGAAAAGTGGCTGTGAAATATGTTGTAAACACCAACTTTTGATAAAAGGGTGCAATGTTCTTGAAAGACAAGATAGTGTAAGTGAAGTAGATAAGTTGAGGCTAATTCTATTCTAATCTTCTTCTGTCATCTTACCCTTGATGTCAGCAGCATAAAAATCAGTCCATTAAATCTGCTATCTCAGCAAAGAGGTGAGGAACGTGAAACTCTAGTAGAATGTGTCATGATTGAGGTCATTCCCTGAAAACTCTAAGGAAATTTATTCATGTGCTACTTTAGTTTTCATTGTCTCTCTAAATTTTATGATCAGTTTTGGGGTCAAGAAGAAGTCTGTCATTAAGCTCTCTTGAAAGAAGGTTTTATCTGTTGTGACCGGTGATGGCTGGGACCTTCTGGTTCTTGACGGAAGAGAAAATCGCACTCAGACAAAACTCGGACAATTCCCAAGCGATTTTGGGGAAATGCTTTTTTTTAAAAATTAAGCATCATAAAATCTTAATAGCCTATAATGTAAATCTGCTGAGCAGGAAATGTCTTCCAGGGACCTGCATGCAAACAGTATTTAAAATGAGACATTTTTACAAGGCTTTAAATCAGCAGTGGAGCCATGTGTTGATAGAGAGAAAAAAAAGGAGAAGTAAACTGTCTGGTGTGTCACCACGTATCAGTTCCTCTATGTCTTTTTTTGCTATAAACAGTGGCCACTAAGCAGGCGGTGGATGGGATGAGAAGGGACTAACTGTTGGACCAAGGGCAGATGTGGCAGATTAATGCAGGAAACAGTTTCATTTTGGGTGTATAAGTTTGTGTGTTTGATTTAAACATTTATGTTAATGGGCCTTCTGGCAGCTCTTTAATGCTCTACACTCTCTTGTAAACAGCCACTTTGCAAATCCATCATTGGGCCATCTTGCAAAAAAATTCAAGCTGCACAAGGAGAGGGGAAAAGACAACACCATTCCAGATCAAGACAAGGGGATAACAAGACTTCAGACATACAGAGGCAGCTTGAGCCAGTGCTGGCAAAATTTCTCCTGATCAGCATTACTGCAGCCAGAGTTTAATTTATAGAACTGAGCCAGTCCTGTTTTATGCGTTTGTTAGATTAATGTGCAGAGCCATAGTTTTTTACTGCCATAGCCTTTGATCAAGTTCAATTTACTGGGTTTAACCTGCAGTTCAAGCATAGTCTAAGATCCATTTCAAGTCATTATATGAAGCCTCTACTTTCTCCAGCTGAGATTGGGCTTCTAATCCTTATAATTAAACACAAGTTTAGAGTGTCAAATCTGTCTCCTGATTTTGACGGCTCCTCAGTGACCCTTTGCTGCAACATATTATTTCATTTTATTTTGAACCAACTTTTATACATTTTCCACGTCCCCCTCCAATTATTATGTGTTAATTATTACCTTATAAGCAGTGCAGTGCTGTGATAAATACTACTTTTCAGTGAGACACAAGAGAAGTGCACGATTGTGGCTTGGTGTTAATGTGAAGATATGTTGTACAATCAAGGTGTCACCACTCTGTGTCTCTGCATGTGAGTTACAAGACCCCACAGCCTGTGCTTTCTACGGACCCTGCTGCCCCCACACATTTCACACTCCTACCTCCCTCTGTGTGACACCTCCCAGCACACACATGCATCATCATGTCATTGATGCCTAATTGATACTTCCCTATTTATTGTCACCTTCCCTCTCTGTCAGCTGACTTGGCTCTCCATGTCGCTTTGCATTTATGGACTCCCAGTTCGCTTGATCTCAGTAATTAGAGTTTATGTGCTAATTGGTGTAAATACAAAGATGGGAGTTGCAGGCGAGCACTTCACACTGCAGCTATAAATTGTGGCTCTGATAAGTGTGGGTTGTAGTGCTGAAGGGATAGCAGGAGTGTCTCTAGGAAACTGATATTTCTATCACCAGCCTCCGTCCTTCTTTACACAATCAAAGTGCAGTACAGCGTGAATAATATTTAGACAGCTGAAGACATCTTCACATCTTTATTGAAAATCTCATTCACCTTTTCATGTCAAATGTCACATTTCTAATTTCCAGACCGAGTTGTGGACTTAATTGTAAAGACATGGCAGTGTTCTCCAATGTAGATTATATATAGATTTATGGTTAAACAGTTCTATCAGACCTACAACTACATTCTAGCAGAGTAGTATTCAATCAATCACAATATACTTAGAAATGGTTAGTGTGCAATTACTCAATGCAGTGCGCTTTTACTACACTTCCCAGAAACATGGCAACTTGGATTCTGGTACTATAGTGCCTTTAGCAAAAGGAACAGGATGGTTTGCCTTTGTACAGCTGCTTACACCAAACTCCACTTTCAGATTATTTATTTTTAAATTGACTGCAGAATTGCTGAGAAGAAAGCCTGAAAAATAACAGCAGGGTTGCTGGTCCACAGCCCAAAACGTTCTGGTTTCACTAAAAAAGGCACTACATTTTTGTTTTTGTTTCTTTCTCTTTTGTCCATTTCTTTTTTCCCTGTTTCTGTAATTCTTTCTGTGACACTAGTCTAATACAGTGACTTATTCTCCACTAAGAATAAAGCAAAAGTCTGCCATTTTTTGTTTTCTTGTTGTTGCTGAAAGAAATTTTATAGTCATGTGATGTGGATGTCGACCAATAAAAAAAAGCTTAAAAACACCATAAACAAAGAAAGTTTTAGAGCTGATATTGTAGAACTAATATTGTTTGTGCTATGAAACTATGTAACTGTAACATATTTTGATGTGATTCTGGCTTGAATTAAAGGGAATTAAAGATGACTAGAAATTTTAGAAATTTAAATTAAAAAAATAATAATGGGGGCTGTTATGCCATAAATTTAATTTATTCTACTTTTTATTGTTCCATATCAAGTTTTAAGTTTAAACAGAACACTAAGTTAATATTCCTTAGTTATCCTAAATGAATAATAATCTTGACAGCAGTACATCAGAAGGCTTTACTTCAGAGGGCATTAAACAGAGATATGATGGATTGCTGCAGCTGCTAAGTAAAGGTATAACAGTGAAATAGGATTTTAATCTGTCAAACTTAAAGTTACCTGGTTTTAAAGTCTGGTGATTATAATAGTTGTTTCTAGCTGTAATATACAAAACAATATGGAAGTGTCTCTTGCTAGAACTATGTAATTACTTTCTTAAGCCATCTCCTTCAAAATGCTCCATTTTGCAATGTATATGACAGTTACGCAGATAACAAACATGGAACTTTCAAGCTGATTAAAATCCTGGTTTCACCACATGCTTTTCACAGACAAACACACAGATGTATGTTCCTTCACCCCCTTTTCATTTTCAACTTGGTTCTTTTTAAACTCTGTGTTGTCAGCAGATGTCCTTCTAACGGAGACAAAGAAAATGAGAGGGGGCTGGATATCATCAGCATAGAAATGAGCCTCCTCCTCGGCCCTTCTTAGGCACAGCCACAGCACCGCTCCAGCCACTACACTACCTTTTCAACTTGCAAATGACAGTGTCACCAAATGCTATCCTTCCATCAATCAAGTTGGGGGGGTCATGAATATACAAAAGGCAAAGCGGAGACTGGCTGCCTCCCGCAGCTCTACTTGGCCCAATTATACAGGCTCAGCTTTCTCCTGTGAGCTTCCACTTTTTGTTTCAGTCTAAAGGGTACAGTCCAAGGCAGCCCCAGGCTTAATCAAGGTAGGTCACGCATACTGGACCTCTCAAGTGGACTGCAAATGCAAGTTAAATGTGGACACCAATCATCTTTCTTTTACATCATTACTGCTAGGGGGCAAAGACAGCAGGGTTCAGCTCCACACCCCTTTTTCCGTGCACACTCCCATGAACTGAAGTCCTCCTATTTACCCAAACACAAGAACCTACCACTAGGTTGCTGCAGCTCTCTCCTCTGCTTCTCTCTGTGGCAGCTTGCTTGCCCCTTCCTTTACCCCAGCTGTCAGATCATAGTAGTGAATTAGCATTCTAACAGATACGCCTCAACGCAGGGATGAATTAGCACACAGGAGTAACTAATGACCTCCCTGCTGAAAGTGGACCTTATAGTCGATGGCACAGCTGATCAATATCACAGCTTCAGCTAAGTTTACCAGTTCTTCTCTCTTTTTACTATACACTGACATCCTTTTACAGGTTTTAGAAAATATTTAAAGACATCTTAATGCAAAATTAAATCAGAAATTACCACAGTTCCCTGCATTAATGCTTTTATGTGAGGAAAAGGCAGCGCAAAACTTATCAATACAACTGAATGGTGGCTGCTCTGCACAAAGTGCATTGGTCAATAATGACTCATTGTTACATATTCATTATGATACAGAATGTAAACAAGACAAATCCATGTGGTAGTGTAAGCAATGGTAATGCAACCAGATAGCATCAATCACTAAATATAGCGATTGTGTTCTTGCTCTGTGTTGACAAAGTGTTGCAAGACCTGACCAATCAATCATCTCATTAAAACCAATGATTCTAATTGTTTTTGATGAGTGTAACACTGATGCAAAGGTTAGACCATTTCGTTTTATTCAAAGGCGGATGGCTGAAAGAATGCATTATAAATTTGTCAAGAGTGACACTGATGAAGCAGGAGTGGACTTTCTTACTAAAATACTTAACAAGGATTTCTTTCTGAATAAAGAATCGCTACATAATCACCTGTTTCTACACAAGAAAAGAGAAAGGATATAGGTTGTCAATTTTAATCAGAATTCCAAACCTTTTGAAATTATTTTCACAAGTGAAGAGTCTCAAAATAATCTGCAACAAGCAGTCTGAAATAAGCTTTGATTAGCTGTTTTGATGTGTCAGTGGAGGTACAGTAAGTCTCAGAGGAGTATGAGCAAGCAAAGGGTTAATGTGGGCCTACAGCTGCTAAAATAAATTACTCTAAATATGTAAGTGGACGTTGGAATGGGCCCTGTAAGAGCAGACTGAGTTTGGGTAAACCAACAGTCTGTCTGCAGTAATTTATAGACAGCTATGATAAATACTATTTGTCCATGACAGTCACATGAAATAATAAACCATGGCTGGCTATAAACATTACTAAATCCTGACACTATTGATTTATAATGTCTAACAGTGACATCAAACCAAACAACTGACAGAAACAATGCCAGGGCTTTAGGAGCAGTTTGTCAACTATTAATTCTGTCAAAGGGGGTTTTGCTCTAAGCCGAGGGAGCTTGTCTTGCAGTTGTCAATCCCTTTGCTGGAAATGACTGCAGCACGTCTGCGGTTAAGGGCCCTAGGCACTGCTCCGTTAGCCCTAATTACCCCCATCCCTGCTTTGGCAACGACAAGACCAGCCTCTATTTAAAATGCATGTTAATTATGCAAATTATTAATTGGGCTGGTGCTTGAGGATTTGTGTTTATGCCCGGATTAGAGTTAATAACTGTATCAAGCTACGTTTTAAGCCTGACCTATGACAAGTTATGCTGAGGTGCTGAAAGGGATATTTTCCAATACATTACCCTCTCTTCTCTTCCAAGTCCATTCCCCATTACGGGGGGCTGAATAAACAGCACACAAATTCTCTTACCTCACAGTAACACCCAGTTTAGATCTACATGGTGTGTTATCACTAACACTGCTGTACCATGGTGTGCTGTTATAAGATCTTTTGTACATACAGTGATATATATTTGCCAGCAACTACTATGCACATGTACACACAAAAAAATAAATTACACAAACAGGAGAGGGTCTTATTTCATGGCAATCCAGGACTAGCTGTCAGGCTAATTGCACACACCTGTGATGGGGACCACACATGCTCTGTCACCACCTGCCATGGATACCAGTCAGCAACAGCCTTAACTCTGGTCGCCCAGTTCTCGAGGTCATGTGGAGATTATAAAGCCAAACCAAATGTCCTTAACTTCAGTCATAAAATTCTTCTTAAAACTCATAACAACAACAGTTCCAGAAAATCACAAGCACTTTATGATTAAACAGTAAACAGACTGCACAGTGTGTCAGCCAGTCAGCAGTCTTTCTACTTCCTGCCATGACTGAAATGGTTAAGGGCGCATTAAGCTGTTTTGCTCAATGGCCCTTGACCAATATAAAGAAGTACTGAGATAGCATGTTCTGATTTATGCCCTGTGAAGACATTATCAATGCATCCAAGCACATGCATGAAGAACAACACACACACAGTTGCATAGATAGATAGATAGATAGATAGATATCACTGGACCAATCGCAAAATGGTTTGCTGAATATGAATATTATCATAAACTATGGCTTTGAAGTCATCAGATCTCAGTCTACTTGAACACATACGCCACATATGCATCAACATGTGAGACAGGTGACAGGTTGCCCGTCACCTTATTAAGCCCCTTGCTGGTTGTTTGATTTTCCTGTAATTTGTCACTCATCTGTACACACACACACACACACACACACGCGCGCACACACACACACACACATATATAACTGCTACAACATAATCCGTGAAACAACAGAAGACTAAATAAGCCTAATAAAAGAGAAAAGGTGTAAAATTGCAAATAGACTTTCCATTTATTTTCTAGGGAACCTTTTGTTTGTTGGATCTAAATTATAGCTTGATTAAAGTCTAACAGAGGGCTACAGTAAATCCTGTGTGAATGTTTGCTGCAGTTCCTCTAAAATGGGAAATATTGATCAGTATGATTTCCCTGGGTACTAGAGAGCTGTAGAGGAAGAGTGAGAGACGTTATTTAAGGGACATGGAGCCTAAGTTGGAAAAAAAGCAAGAAAAAAGTGACATTATTGTACATGCCTTGAAACATGACTTAGTCTGAGTGGCCTTTGATGGTAAGGCAAAAAGGTAGTTCATCATTGTCTGCATGGGAACCAGGAGGTGGTTGTCTTGTGTTGATTTTACATTATTAATTTGAGGCACACAAGGTCATCGGGCCTGGTATAGTCATGAGAACCAGTTGTTATCTTAACACAGCTGTCGGGCTGAATCTGCATTGACTGATTATGCCATTGATTGGTAATGCTGTGAGATGGGACCCTTTAGGATATTGCTCTAAAATCAGTGCATTTTCAGTACCATCACAGCACTGTGTTACCAAAACCCTCTACTTCAAACTGGCCTTTTTATTTTTATTTTACGATGTCTACTGCATTATCTAGCACTGTAGCTCCATGAGTATTGTATAACCATGTCTCAGACACCTTCATTCTGCTGTAAGCAAATCAAATGTAAATGTCAAATTATTGTAAACATATGTTAATGTGGGGAAATAACTTCTATGGGGGGGGGGACTAAATAGAAAATAAACATTACAAAAACTGTGAAATCTTAAACAAAAGGGGGTTGAATCCTGAGCAGCTGGCAGGGAATGAACTCTTCTGGAGAGGGAATGCCAGTTTCAGAGCGCCCCGAGCATCGATTTGGAGCCAAGGCAGTAAACAGCTTTTATCAGCAATAATGATGGCATAATCCCAGCTAAAGAGGAAAGTAGCATATGGTGCAAAGCTTACAACTGCAATCCCAACAAAGTAGGGGGGATTTTCATCACTTTGTCCACTTGAAAGACACTCTGCCAATTCATTTTTTTCAAGGATGATAATCCAAACAGTAAAATTAATAGAGCTTTTATTCTTATCTGTTGATTCCAGGTTAGTATTATTTATGTCCTGTAACATATCTCCATAGTGTCAATTGTACTGAAAATGCTATAATGTCCACAATCTAGCAAACTTACAAGCTTTAAATCAAGACAACTGTAACTTTACATGCTACAAGCAAGTCATTGTTATTCACCATTACAGCTGCACATTATATTACGGATATATCTCTTTACTGTATATTGCATCTCTTTACAGCAATTTAAAAGTGAATTTCAAACAATCCACCCACAGTAGCTTCCACCTACACAGAGGTCAAATGATCTTTGCTCCAGTGTCCCAATTTTCAATGCGACCTTCATTAAAATGATCAAGTTTTTCTTTTAATCAGACAACCAGGGCTAGAAGACAGCTCTTTTCCAGGAACAGTGTAATGCTGCCAAGTAGCACTCTAGACTGGCTTCAACCTCTGTCATTGATTTTCCTCCAAGCTGTGACCATTCATTGTTTGTGACATTCTCCTGTCGGCTCTTTAACACCCGTCAACCAAATCAATTTCATATTTTTGTCAATGCCTTGCAACTGGATGAGCCAGATGGGAAGGGATGTCACATGATTTAAGATGTCGATTTCTGGCAACAGTTTTATCTGCAGTTTTTACAAGACTTAGAAAGCTGGCACAATGGGTTTTTAAAGATATATACTGTAGGAGAAGGAAAAGAAAGCTAGAAGGAACTATTGTAGCCCTTAAACAATTAGACATTAATTGACTGGTTATTAGTAAAGCATAACTTTAGCTTCTAAAATATTTTTTTATTTTATTTTTAACTTCCTTGTAGATGGAATATTTTTGGACCTTCACGGAAAACAAATAGTTGGAACACAACATTATCATCTGCGAATTCCAGGTCCAAAGAAATATACTCAATATAATGTAAGTCTACAGTTACATTCTATAGTTATCAGTGGAATGTCATCAAATGATTAATTTCAGGTATTATTTCAGTTATTTTTTTGACAGATGTAATAATTTATTCAAATTCTTCAGCACACAAGTACAACAAATATCTATACCTTTACCGTAAAACCTGACATTTAAAGGTATAAATAAGAAACTGGCTCAAGGCACCATTGCTAGTAATCAATGTGTTTTCACATTTTTGTTGGTTTTATAGATATTCAAATTTGGTAGCATTAATCGTCAAAAGGGAACCAAACAGCAAACCAATTTTTCTGAACTTTAACAACTCACTAAATCTATTCTTTGTCTCTTCATAAGCCTAGCAGACCATATGGCATTGCCCTCCATTATACTCTCAATATCACACACTAACAATGACAACAATAATAGAACGGGTGACCTTGACTTTCCGTCTGGACTCTAAGAATAATATTTGATAGCAATATTAAGTGCAACAATAATGAGATGAATATTCCCCATTTAGTGTAGACAGCTTTAGGACAAATTCTGAAGGGAGAGCTGCCTGCTGCAGCTACATGCTGGTCACTCTTAGTTGTCAAGGCTGATTTATTGCCTCCTAGCTGTTCAATTTCACATTTTGTCCTCGTCATATCCCCGACTCATGATCATTCTGCACTGACCCTTGTAGGGCAGGCAGGGAATATTGATAAAACAATTATCTGCTTGCCGTTCATTTGATTTTCCATTTCAATTACGGATTGGAGGAGGCAAAAAGAAAAGATTGCAGCATTGATTTTTTTTCCTACCTTACAACAGGAAGGAGGCAAGCTTTGATGGGATGCTTTGGTGACATGGAATAGGGGAAGGAGAAGTGCCTACCAGCTTTAGCAGCTACGCTTCTCTTTGGATGATGTAATGGATTGAAGCGCTACAGCTTGTAAGCTGTGTATTTAACACAGCCAACTAATAGTCATTTACATTTTTTTTTAAATGCTTAGATTCTGCATGTATCATTTTTAAAAATCATATTTTAGAAACATACATCCACTTTGATTAAAGGTTATCTGACCGATTATTGATGTTGACAATTCAATGTGATGAGTGCAATGGGCTTTTCTCCATGGGGGACCAGCATGTTCATGCTGCTGCTGACCTGAGGTAAACACTGTATGTGCCTTGCACTCTGGAGGCCAAAGGACCCCAAAGGTCATAGCGGTTTGACAGCGACACCATTCCACGCTCTTCCCCTTTCTGATGGTCTGCCACTGTCTATTTGTCAATCTAAAATGACAACACAGTTGCATCATACTTGTTTTTCCTGCAGCACTGACACAATGCTCCACCACCTCTACATTGTGCAATATTGTATTGTGATGGAGAGCATACTGTGGTGATGATTTGGGGCATATACAAAACAATCACTGCTGTAACAAAAAAACGTCCACCAAATATACAAAATACAGTAAATGATTCTGTTGGGCAAGCATGCATGTTGAAAGAAGAGTTTCATTAAGAAAAGGCATGTCAAATTAATTCATTACAACATAAAATAAATAGATTCTTCTATAAATGATTTGGAACATTGGTAATGGGCAAAGACCTAATGGGAATCCTGGTAAAATAGCCTTTGGGGAGCCTGGGAAAATCTGCCTCAGTGAAGTGGCCGGCTCTTGGCCAAAACCCTGTGTAGATGGGGAAAGGGAGGGGAGTGGAAAGAGGGGAGGCACAGACTTCACAGAGATGACAGAGAGTGAGAGGGAGAAAAAGACAGACAGAGAAGGATAAAAAAGGGAGCAAGAACGCACTCTCAAGGAATCTCCAGCCGTGGATGATTTTAAGTTCCACTCTTGAGCATAATCGCGTAAAAATGCTGAAGACTTGAAAGGGCTGATGATAATGCTATTGCTGTCCAGTGATCCAGCACGGTCACCGGCAGCAGCAGCAAGGCACAGCGCTGTACTACTTCCTATATCACAGTTCGCTTCGGCGCACACGGCAGCTCCCAGGAGATTTCACATGGCTGACCTTAAATAAGTTTGGCTTTGATCAAAGTTTAGCTTTAGCATGATCAGTCTGCTTACTGCAGATCAGGGGATCAGGGGAGATGAGACCCTGGGTAGGAAGTCCTGGCAAAGACTCCTTCCCAAAGCTCAAATGCACCCTTCTAACACCGGATTATGTTGGGCAATTAAGGTAATGAACTGGCTAACGTAACAGAACATAATGATCCTTTTTATCCTTGTTCTCTAAGGTGCCTCTTGTACATTATCTGACACATCTTTCTCTGTATCACATGAAAAATAGCTTTGCTTTCAAATTTGTAACCTGATGGTTGATGCTCCCAATGCAGGAATTGATAGCAAGTAATACAAGACAAGAGAAAACCTCCACTGGGCATGCCTACGGGAAATAGAGTTTTCAGAAGCAGAGTGGAACAGAGGAGCTCTTGTTCATGGTTTGGACAGCAAGGAGAGGCCAGAAGGAGAAAGAGTGCAAAAGTACCTGTGCAGACACATGTGCACTTGCCTGCACTGGTGTACACAGGAGTGAATGGTCAGGCCTAACGTCTCTCTGTGTGGCAGCAAAAGCCTGCATTCCAGTTCCCCCAATCAACCTCCCACCCCATCAGTGCACGACTTGTCTGCCTGCTCCCTTTTCATTTGAACACATTTTCTAGCCAAAAATTTCACTTCAATCTCACCTCATCTCTCCATACTACATTAACCCCTGGCAATTGCCTTCCAAATGACCCCATTAAGCTGTAATTGCCTCAGCAGGCCTGCTCCCTCGCTTGTAATTCTGTGCAGCGAACCCACCAGACGTTCCCCCGGCATTGTTTCATGTTCTGGCTCCCATCAGCCAGTTCAGATGCTGACCCCCTCCCCCCACTCACTACTCCCTACCTCTTCTCTGTCGTGGCCGGAGCTGTTGGCGCTCACCACTAGCAAAGCCACTGGTAGGCTCTCTTCGTCTCCACTGTGAGCTCACACAGGAGGTGCCATGCCCTCACTTCCTCCTCTACAGCCAAACTCACTGTCAGTTACACAAGCACCTACATTTACAATGAGAAGCCCTAAATAAAAAACGCTCAACCTGCTTTTCATAATGTCTTTTCACCCTTTTATTTGTGCACAGGATGTAGTATTCTTTGTAACTCATGAGGAAAAAAAGCAGCAACAAAACAAGACGTTTGCTTTTGTCATTCAGAATTTCTCTTCACATGTCAAATACAGAATTAATTATGGCGTAATATTTATATGTTAAACCATCATTTCTCTCTTCCGTAGTCATTACAATGATGCTAGGTGCAGAGAGGCAGCATTGGCGGCAATGACACCCGCCATGGCACCTCCCAGCACAACTTCACCTTTTCTGTTCCCACAAGGGAGCTGGTGTCAAGACTGCTCAACTTTCTGACGAAGGCCTCCACGGATAACTAACGTGCAAATGCGGATAGGTGGAGAAAGTGATCGTGACAGTGATGTATTGCAACTAGTTGCAGGTGTCAAAAAGAAGATGCTCCGCCAGCCATTGGTGTGCATGCTATATATATATATATATATATATATATATATATATATATACACATACACACACACACACACACACAAATATATATATATATATATATCTATACATATATATAC
>VUQH01036149.1:0-25000 GCA_015106775.1 Etroplus canarensis | reverse complement strand
GCAATTCTGCACAAACATGAAAGCCGTTTGAAGACTTCTTGAAAAGTCACGAGCCTGTATAATTCCATTTAACCGTAAATTTCTGTGCATCTAGACAAGGAATGGCCTAAGATCATTTATTATATAGACTTTAAAGAAGCCAGCAAATTCATACTATCTTTCCATCTTGAGCTCTCTCTTAAAGAAGAGTAATAATATCAAGTAATGATAGGTATTGTTATGCCGAGGATCAGGCATATTCTGATTTTTATCGCTCGTCTCTCACAGGTGCTCCGGCGTTACTTGTCAGGACTGCATGTCTGGGTCTTCCACATGTCAGATAAAAATCGCTGCACTTGGTGTTTCGGCAGCCTGACAGCAATTTATTTGAATGTTTTGTCACACTGGTGTTGGTGCATTTTGTGTGGGCTGCTCACCGGAATGGCAACAGCTCGGAGCTTCCTGACACTCTCTAACACACACATACACACACACACGCGCGCGTTGTCTAGCATAAAATCACAGATGTATACTGCATGTGCTGCATGTCTATTTTGGATAATTAAAACCTCTGTATTTTTAAAACATACAAATAGCTGTTGGTATGAATGTCTTCATGTTTAACAATCCATAAAGTAGGTGGCACTACATAGGCACTAGCTATGATTTTCAAAACTGTACTCTTTTTACTTACACTGATATGAAATGAACACCAAACAAAATGTTAACCCAGCTGGGCTGAAATGCAGAAGATATAGAGTCTATATTTACATATAAACCTACCATTCTTTGATCTTCTATTAATTAAATAGCATCTAAGTAAGTAACACACTTGATTCAGAGGATGCTAAACACAAACCTCACTGCAATCTTGCGATCCTCTGAGCTGACATAGAATATTGAGTAAGTTAATGAAATCCTCTCAAAGACAGGAACTCTATTTTTACACCATGATAATTAAAGTACGGTACAGTTATAATTTACAACTCTTGCTTAATTGCATAGGAAAAGTAAAATGGGAGGCCTACAGTATGAGAGGAGATTAAATGTGTGTCTCTCTGTGTGTACCTCTTTGCTCAAGAAGAGTGAATAAAAAAAGAGCTTCCCGTGCATCTACACAACAGGATTGTATCTTTTAGCATCGTGGAACGTATCAAAGATTAGGTAATGAAATATACACTGTTCTATTTTTCTGCTACCAGGCCCTTTGACAAATTGAGTACAATCTAAAATCTCCATAAATCACTATTAAAGACAAGTATATCATCACCGGCGCATACATCTTCCCCAGCCTGACCTGTAGACTAATGAGAAAAGGCCCAGACTATCTTGTCTGATTAATTAATTCAAAATGTCGGCTGTTATTCAAATGTGAGGCTGGTGTTATTTGAATAACACTTGACAGCGACGCCTGAAGAAATAATTTCTGGTTTGTGAGGCTGCTGCGGCATTACTGATGATGGCTCATGGAAATGTTAGAAGCCGCGGAGTATTTTTCCCCTCTTTGCTAGTCCTCTCGCTTTCCCTCCCTCACCTTCTCAGTTATGATAGCTCCAAGAAGAAGTATTTCATTACTTCAGCCGCCCGTTCCTCACACAATTATGGCTCTTACCCTGTTTTTTTTTTCTGTTCGTTTTTTTTTTTTTCCACTGTCTGTCCGCTCTCTGTGTTTGTATTCCCTCCCACAGCCAGCCCAGATCTACAGGGCAGCGCTTTGGCTCTGCAAGAGACATGCTGGCAAAGAGGAAGGTCATGGTTTTTACAACTGCAGCTCCCCAATGCTGACAGCCCGTGCTGCCAAAGTGACACACTCTGTTTGGCTTTCCCACGTTCATGGAGCTCCACAGCACTTCGTCTTTATCATGGAGCTTGCCACACACACACACACACAAACACACACATTTAATCAGCCTCAGAGCTGCATTTCCTGCCAGTGTGCAACAAAATGATCACACGTACAGACATAATCACAAAATATTGCAACGGACAGAAGTGGAAATTATCCTACTTGGTGGTGCACTTTTCCTTTTTATGTCTTTCTTTTTTTATTGCAAAACCCAGTGGATTGGGGGTAGGGAAAATAGACACTGGAGAAAGAAAACCATGAACGTACGTGCAAGGGCCTAGGGGCAGCGCACTCCCCTCTATCGCTTCCCTCATCAAGCATGGATTCTAATCAGGGCTGGGGAGATATAAGACGCTCAGTCATTAAATAAATTAACTCTGCCACTCCATGCTCTCCTTCAGCACCCGTGCGAGGCCCGCCGTGCTCTGCATACTTACAGAGGCTCACCTTCATGCCATAACCTAGCATGCCTGCCAACACACGCACATTCACATTAAGAAGTAAACCTGAATATTTAGAGAAGGAGAGGAACCACACCTCCTGTCCCTCAACAACTGATGCTCCCATCCACATAGAAGCTTTTACATTATTAAATTTAACAATAACAGCCCTATGGACATTTTAGCCATGTCCTGCAGTTTTGCATTTAAAAAATACAAGTGTGCACAAGCGATAAATAATCTCTGAGATCCAGCGTTGATTCACAGGGTTGGGGAGACAGCACAGACATGAGTTTTTTGAGGATCTGTGCAGTGTGCTGCCATTCATCAACAGGAAGCAAGTGCAGTGACGAACAGTAAAAGAGCTCAGTGTCGGCTCGGATCACTGACACAAACAATCAAAGCTGACACAGTCTTCGTATAGCACCTGCCACTCTGGCAACACAAATAGATCAATATGAGGGGAACTCATTCACTGTTTGAAACTTATATCCTTGCACCCACATTATCTTCCAAAGCGCCGTGATGTAAAAAGTGCATGCTTAATACATATCAATCACTTTGACAGAGGAAATGCTTATTTGAGGAGCCAACGTGAAGCAAATACACGGTGTCAGCAGAATGTCCGTTGTCAAAACTTGCCATTTGAATTTTCAGCCGCATTGTGCTGAGACAAATGTCCTTAGAAATCCCTTACATTGCAATTTAGATCATTTTAATGCACGCTTTAATTCTCCATTACTTAGAGAGGAAGTACCTGGGAGGGTGGAAACACATTAGAGAAAGTAAGAAATGAACAGAAGGGTCTGGGGAATCTCTCGAGCAGACACAATTAAATATTCATGTGTCTCCTCCTAGGACACAACAGATACAGATCATTATCATGGCAACAGCACACCACCATTTTGTTCACACCTTTGGCTTTGAATCAATGGGTGTGTGTAAAATTCTACACGCAAAGACGACATCATCAGAACATCAGCTATTGATGCCATTATTAAAATTAAATGTGCTGCTTTTCTTCTTTTTTAAACAGATTACAAAGAATATCAGTTATCAGTGTAATATTCAGACTCTTAACTATTGCAGTCAAAGTATGAGCAGATGGTGAATAGCTTTGCAAAGGTATCCACATATGTGTCTTTTCTTATTTTGTCTTTGATCCACATGCCACAGGACAATATACTGTTGCTGTCACAATGTTACTGAATGATTCCAAAATTCATTACTGGTGCTCAGTATTTTCCTGCCTCCTGCTTGAGGAAAAAGCATGAAAAGAATAGCAGTAATGTACTCTGGATGACCTCCACTTTCTAAAGAGAGGAGAAACCAGCCTTTTTTTCCCCCCCTTTTTGGTTTTCAATCCCCATCAAAGAGGAGCAAAAGGAGGGACAGCATTTCCCTGCTCGCTGTCATTAATCATAGCTTTCTGGGAGCAAGTGCATATTAATTTCTGTCATCCTAAACATCATTTGGTATTGTTATGCCATGGCTTAGTCCTCATTCACCAGCAGACGTCGGCCGTTCCTCCTGGTTTGAGGGAAGACAGGGCCTGTGTGGCTGTGTTTCAGAGCAAGAGGCCTTTATCCCTGGGGCTCTGACACCAATTAAGCCATTTCACCGAGAGACGAAAACAGGTCCCACCGTTTCACTGTAACATGAGCCAGCACCTCGCTACTGGCCCCTCGCCATCTCTCCATTACTTCAGACGCAAAAATTAACTTCAAGGACTAAAGAAAATAAAAAGATGGTCAGCTTGGTAAATGGTCACACTTAACTGACTCCTGACAAAATTGCAAAAAAAACTACTCAAGTCTTTGTCCACTGATCACCAGAAGTACCAGCACAGTTTCTTCCTCATTAGCTCCTGTAACACACTTTTTAAAAATTGTTTTAAATATATATTTGGAATTCATGGGCAATATCAAAACAGTGTGATATTTATGCCACAACTGATAAGAAAAATGCTCGGTGTGCACTTCCTCTTACCCTCCCTTCCATAGTTGCCTTTTAGCAGGCAGCAGAGTGGAGCTTGTCTTAAGGCAAGAGCAGAATAATGCAAGGTTTGTTATGAATTAAATATTAGAAATGTTAACACAGCAGCCAATAAGAATTATTTGCCTTATTAAAGCAGCAGAAGACGCTGATTAAAATTTCATTGCATTGCAGTCTTTTTCCCATTTCTGCCTTCAATATATCATTCTAATGTATGAAACGTGGAACAATGGCATCTGGAACAATGGGAAGAAGGGCTTCATTTTCAAGCTTGCAAATGAGCAAGAGACAGCAAAGATTCACTTTTTTCTGTTTTTTTGGAAAACAATCATGCAAAGAAAAGAAAGGTGACAACTGTGGCTCACATCGCTTTCGTCACATAACAAGCCACAGACCACCACAGCGTCAGGATATTACAAATGTGTGCATTTACTGACTAGTGGCTTTAACTCTTTTGTCACTTTAGCAAGGGAAGTGCAACACCTGTAACACCTTCACACACACACAAGATGAAACACACAAAAGGTTACTAGCATAAAGGCAAAATTAAGAGCAAATTCAAGATTGTTTTCCATGTTCTCATACTCACAGGTCATTTAGCTGTCCACATGTAATGTGTACAGAGTAAATGAACATCATGGTGTCTATTGTCCCATGAGGAAAACTCTTCCCTGAAACACTAGAGCTAATGAAATAGGGACCTATAAATATCAGAGTCATTACTGAGAGAGGACTTGCTTTGCACCAGTCTTTCACTGTAACGCTTTTTACACTAATAACTAGCTCTATGGCATTACATACACTCGGCCATCGGGTGACACAGTAATGAACATCATGACACAAGAGACTTGGAGAGTAATTTTAAAATAAAGTCTCTAAGTGGTTTGCTTTTTTTTAGTTATAAATAAATAGAAGTTATAGCTGAAAGCAAGTGGAATAATTGTGATTCACATTCAGGAGTACTATTAAAACAATAATTTTATAATCAAATGTGGTTTCTTAATCATAAACGCATCATAAGTAAATTTTAGCTTCTACAATTTTCATAAGCTTTTTCACAAATTGTATTTTCCCTTCCTCCAATAAATCCAAAAATGAATAACGAACATTAATTTTTTTTAAATTTACCACTGCAATATTTAACTTTAAAATAAAAGTAATGAAAACTTCACGTTGTCAAAATTGGTTTAAGTTTGTCTGGCAGTCCTAAGATCACAATCCAGCTGCAGTGACGCATAGAAAAAACCCCATGCTAATTCACACCAACAAGCTGTGTTGTGTCATTCTATTTACACTATTCATATCAAGTGTTTCTTCAAATAGCCACAAAGGTGCCATTTATTTATACAGGTGTTACAATCTGACACACATTCTTCATGTTTTCTTCTGTTTTATATTTTTACATTCAGCTACAAACAGATGCCACAAAAAGCAAGAGGGGCAGGCAAAGAGTCTCCAGCAGGCACGCTCCTACTGCTGTAAACTAATTTCAATCAATCCTTCCTTTTTGCATCCAAAGCAGCCTCTGCTGGCTGCCACCGCCTGAAGATAACTATTTCACCACCTCTGTCATGCCTAATTAACAACTCAGATGTACAATTCAGAAATTTCGCAATTAACCTACTAAAATATTGTTGGAGGATGCTAATTGTTATGCCAGTTGCCATAAAGACTCATTTGCATAACGTATGTGCAAAAAACAATTATGAGCTGTTGATCGCGCAGGAGCCCGCAGAAAACGCTTGGAGCGATGCAAGAGGGAGAGAGGGAGATGTGTGGAAGATGGGTGCTTGCATGTGCAGATGGAGGGACAGCACTGGATCATCGTACAAAAAAAAAAGAGAAAAAAAGCTTTGAGGTTCTGTACGTGCAGATACCAGCCAGAACAGCTGCAGAGACATCTATCTCCACAACACAAAAGCATTTACCCTTCCAAATGAAACCAATATGTATACTCTTGGTCTTTTTTCCTGTCCTCTTTGTCTGGCTCTCCTTCTTTTCATCTTTGCTGATGGGGAAATGCAGGGTATTTGGGAGCTACTTAGATAATAGCCACATCTTCCTCGGTCCCCCTTGTGCTTTAGAAGGGTAAGCACTAGTGGCCCTGACACTGAGCCAGTCAAGAACCCAGCTGTGCACAAGCCATTCGGCACAACACTATCTAGCCACTGCAGCCGCATCACTGGGGCTCTCTGAGACAAAAAGCAGCCAAAGTCAATTGTGTCTGCTGCTGAATAGCTTTCTGTTCTCTGTCATGCATTTACTGGAGTCTTTTCAGGATGAAGAGAAACACACGAGGTAGAATTTTAAAAAATTTAAATAAATTATATTTTAGTTTAGCTTGTAAAATTTGGTATAATAATAATAATAATAATAATAATAATTAGAAAAAGAAGCCTCATTAACTTTGCCAGGCAACACTGAAATAGATTGAATAGATTCAAAAATGCTTACCCACTCAGCCCTAAGTCTACTTACTTCAGGTAATACTTTTAGTCCGCTTTGCATGAGATTAATTACAGGCTCATCGTGAATTGTATTTAGTAAACATAGTCTTTCTTAGCTGAACATCATATATAGACAAACTGATAAACATACATAAAAACATGTTTAGCTCTTTCAAAAGTTAACTCAAAACTGTGCAGACAAAAACGGCGACACTGCCTCGACCTATGAATGTAGTCCCTCCCTAATCCACTGCTTCTAACACGGGATCGCAGCATTCATCAGCCTGAATCTGCCACATTCTCTCCCTCCCTCCTCTACCTCTCCAGACCCCCCATTTCTGAACCTGATGAGTCAAAGGTCAGGAAAACAACAAGTCAATACGCAGCCAAAGAAGCGCCACGCAGCTGAGAGAGCTGTGGAGAGGGCTAAGCCTCTCTGTAGTACTCCATGATTTAGCCTGTAATAGTTTTCTGTAATCTCTTTCTATTGATTAAACCTCACATCAAAGAGGAGTCTTGCTACAGAACCTCTCTTTTCCTGGTCAGAAATACCATATGGAGGTAATCTTTCACCTTTGTTATTCTTGCCGCTCCCGCTGCTGCTGCTGCTGTGAGCCCCTCTTCCAAGCAAGAGAGCAAGACAAGGGAGTAGCCAGCAGGATAAAACAAACCCAGCACAGAGGAATAACTGCAAAACTCATCTGAATCCCAGGCAATTTTCACTCAATGCATTAACTTTCTTCTTATGCAGCCTCAGGACAAAAAGGTACAATGTGAATGTATCCTTTGTCCTAAGACATTTAGATACATGAACAATTTTTATTTTTTTTTTTGTGTACAGATCTGACGAAAAAGCTCACATACATAAAGACAAAGAACACTTGCCTACCAAATCTCACATTCAGCTTATCTAAAATGCAAAACCAAGAAAATTTGGAGGAAAAAGCCTTCCTGCTAAAACACTCAATTTAGTGACAGGCAAATGACTTCATGCTGCCACTTAATCTCATTTCTTGCATAATGCTCTCTAATTAGCATATCAAAGTGAATTAATACTTCTAGGGCATTAGCAATTCAGAAATGTGCCCGTAGCTCTACAATAACAGTTAAAAGAGTGCCATAAACTTCTAAACACCTTGAAAAAGCTTTGAAATGTCTTGCTATTACTAGAAAATACACTTTCTTAACCTCTTCCTTTCAAAATACTACAACTTTAAAATGAAACTTGTTCTCACCATCTTGATTGCAAAATAAGAGAAAGCCAGACCTTAGTGTTACTAATCATCTGTCCTGATAGCATGATACATGTGTGCAGTAATTACACTGATGATTCTTGGACCACTTTCAAATTTATTATTAAAAGCCATTTTCAGACAGTGGTGAGTTCCATGGCTAAAAGACAGCAGTCCCATGTGCCATCAGACATGAAAGGGCCAAGGAAGCCCTGTGAATGATGCTACAGGAGCCAGTGAAAGGCTCACTGTGAGCTGGAAAAACAGGCCGGTCAACAAGGCCACCAGACCAGCTGAGCTCTGTCAATGGCTAAGAGGGGGAGGCAGTGACTCTAAACCACAGGTTAACCATGCACACACACACACACACACACACACACACACACACAGGCTCGTTCTAACTCTCCTCCTCTGTCTCATCTCTTTTTCACACACACACACTTCTACTCAGGATTTCTACCAAATGTGTATACACATACTTAATGGTGTTTTAAAAATAATTTTCATGGACGTTTTAATGCTGCTTTGAGTGATTTAAGCTTAAACAAGAATGTCAAAGTTTGAACAAAAACTCGGTTAAAACATCTGATCTGGGACGGTGTTTTGCAACAGTTTGAGTTGGAAAATAAAACTGCTTCCCATATTTTAAAAAAAACAACTTTTTTTTTAAAGAGGTCCACATTCTAGACTCATAACAACACTGCTCTACTGGAAAACACTACCACCTCAAAGCTGGTATCTTGTGTGATCTGCATCCACTTTTTTTATTGCTCTGTCTCTTTCATTGTCTAAACTCAACAGGCTCGCAAACATAAGCGAACAGCTCGGCTAGACTGTGGACCCTCGGCCTGCCCCTGTGGACGCCACCTGTGTTGAGGAAGTTCATAAACTTTTATGATCTCCTCTAAGCTAATTTCCTCATAAACTGCACAAAGGTCACAAATCTGACAAGACACTAGGTTTGCTCATTTTTTTCCTACTAAATTCTAATTTTCTCACTGCTATTTTAAAATATACATAGAAAAATAAAATAGTTAAAGTATATAAGTTTAGATTTTTGATGCAATACACATGATCTGTAGGAAAAATATTCCCATTAAAAATCTATCGTCTTCATTTAAGAAATTACACTTTATCATATGTCCCACATATGTCGTGGGTAAAGTGTAAAAACACCAATATCTCTAGACAAAGGTTTAGATATTTAAAAAAATACACTATGGCAAAGTTTCAGCTATAAAAGATCATAAGATACAAAAACACCACCTGAAATTGCAGCTGTTGATAATATATGAATGTGTAAGTGTGTATGCATACTAAAGGTTTTCAGTCCAGGTCAGAAAATTTTGGAGAGCTTGCTCTTATAAAGAGCTTTTTTTTTTTCAAAATCAGTTGTTCTAAATAACTTTCCAGACGAAGATTGATTATTTGCATTTTCCAAGATGAACTAGCTACCTTCGCAGGAAGAGTTTCATGCAACTGCAATCTAATTCTTTATATGCTAGCTCGTCAAAGCATTTGACAAATAAAAATTGCCTTAAATGCTATAAGTGTGGCAACTGTTGTCAGGTTTTAAAGCACGAATTCCATGTGATCTAAGCTATGTAGAGCATATGTTACGGGACTTCCCCATCCTCTTCAGTAGCAGGGTGGTGAGTGTGAAATCCGGAGCGCACTTTCTGTTCCAATCCAAGCAACCAGTGCTTTTAAACACACTAGCAGAAACAAGAGCATCTTGAGTGGGAGAAGATTCTACCTACTGTTCCGTGACAACAGCAGTTTCTGCGTGGTACAATGACACGTTTTAAAAAGTGACTGATTCATTTGGTCAGAGGTCACCTATAACCTGGATGCAGGCTGTCATCGGATCACTGAGAGGCAAAAAAATGCCTGTGTGTTCTGAGACTGATTCTCCAATTACATATCTTTGTTAGTTATGAGTTTATAGTTTGATACTGTAATTTTTGTACACAAAGATCTTACCTGTCTTTTCTTTGATTTCACAGAGAACGCTGAAGAGTGCTGGTTTCATTCTGTGACAGTTCAGTCCATGTTTCCTGTTTCAGTATAAGACAAAATAAAGTACTGAAATAAGTTCACTGATAAATCACATGTTAGACAGTTTAGTTAGGTGCCACTTTATGACCCAAACCACTTCTGTCAAAAGTTATAATTTTCTGGTAAAAAATATGTATGTGTGCAGTTATTCCCAAAAAATTATAATAATAAAATAAAATCTGTTGGTAAATAACACACTGACAGTATTCCATTGAAAATATTACTCTCAATGGCAATTTCATTCATAACATGAATCCACTGGCATTAATTATATGTTAACACAGCTTAGAATTTTGTAGATGCATGAACATTTATAACAGTTTAACTAAAATCCTGCTGTTCCCTCTGTGACAACTTTCTCTGCGTTAAAGCTTCCTGAGGCAATAAATACACCTCAGAGTAAGATTATCATTAAAGCCACTCCAGCCTATTGTCGTGCATTGGGGAGTTAAGTTAAGCGGGCCACGACTCAATAATGATGCGTTCAGCGTTTTTTGTTTTTTTGGTGCGGCGAAGTTAATAAAACATATAAATCAACCAACTTTGCTTGCGCCTCGTCCAGACTCTGATCAGTAATGGTCATTATTTGATGCAGAATGTCACCAATGTCTTGTTTCCTTCCGTCTCCGTCTGTCCCATCGTGTCCATGTGGAGGCGGCAGTGCCATGCCTCCTTGTACCGAGTGGCCAGCCAGACTGACACCGCCGATCGACTGCATGATCCGGGCTTGATCGTCCATAGTAGCCGCTAAAGAGTCTGTGCACTGAGCCACACAAATTGAAAAACTCATATACGAAATGGGCTACAACATGTGCCGCAGACTGGAAGGATGCACTGTTGCGTGATTCTTCAGCGATGAAGAGCACACGGGATTATTTTAAAAAAAAATGAAGACTATGTAGCAGTGATGTTTTAACGTAAATCTTGCGTCCAAGTTGTCGCTGCTTTACGCGCGGTCCAAAGTGCCAAAACGCGTGGCCGTGTTTGCAGAAAAACGCATAAATCGTCTCTTCTTAAAACTTGTTTGTCAAAATTGACGGTCCATCATATCCCCGCTCGAATCCTCATACCAATCTGTCTTTTCTCTGCGTTTTGACGGGCGGTTCAGACAGAAACGGTCCTTGGTGGTCTCTCATTTATTAACGCTCTTCATGGGATTCCCGGCGCATTTCCTTTCGAAAATGTCCAAATCCTCCTCGTGAAGCACCGGCAAACAAACAAACAAAACAACAACAAAAAAAAAACAAAAAACATCCGACGTGAAAACGTGTAAACAAATAAAACAATCTTAGGCTCGCAGGTGTCAACTATAAATGTGCAGAAATGATCCCCGCGACTACTGACAGTATTAAAAAAACACACACACACAATCTGCAGCAAGGTTTCCAAATGTGACTAGAAAAATATGAAATGTACAAAAAAAAAAGTTGGGAGATTAGTGTCTAGAAAAAAAATAATAATAAAAGCAACAGCGAGAAGAAATTAATTAGGATACAACGCTGTAGAAAGGCGATGCGCAAAAAATATCTTGCCCTTCTGAAATTTATGAGCTCCAGCCTCTGCCTGTGTGTGTTTTATGTTGTTTGATGGCAGCGGTGGTGAGCGATTGACAGCGTGCCAATGCCACTCACTCAGTGCAGACGTGTCAGAGCGAGGGAAGAGGGGTAGAAAAAAATAATAATAAAAAAAAATACAAAATACGAAATGAAAATGCACGCTCCGCCCTGCAGAGGAGGGGTCTATATTCTTGTCACTTCTCGCCTGAACACCGAAAAACAAAATGTTAAGCGCCTAGTACTTAGGATGGTGATTATAATGATGAAAGCACGGCTGAGTCCCCTCTCTTTCTTGCAGCAGCGGCAGCAGGGTATCCTCGTTTCCTCACGCGTGCACGTACAGCTATGTGCATATTCTCTAGCAATAACAAAAGATTTAACTCTGCAACAGCACGAGCAAACACATAATGAGAGTTTTTATACAGTTTGATGTAGAACTGCACAGTCCCCTGTAAGCCTTGGTTCAAGCCAGGCAAGCAGTAGACATGTTTATATTATTGCAAAGTAAAGCTCCTTGACCAATCCCAGGCGAGGATGACGAAGACTGACGATCCGCGTGTCCTATGCTGGCAGATGCATGATGGCGAAAGCCCACCCACTTCATCCCTCCATCTTCGCACTGCTCTTGCAAAAGGATGGGAACTTCTGATTGGTCGTTGCTACGAGTGACATCCATTGCACAAGCAGGCGGCGCTGCTCCGGGCTCCTTCTCAGTTGCTATGGCAGCAGACAAGTTGTTGAGCCGGAGGAATGGCAGCAAATATACAGCGCGCCTCTACTATAAGCATCCAAATCATGGATTCATTGAAAACGATGGAGGGGGGCTTCCCTTCAACTTTATGATAACTACGCAGGAACAAGGAGACGGACTTTTATGAAGGGAAAACTTATCAAAGGGGGCTTTGTGTTGTACCAAGACCGTAATGGTAAAACTTTTGACAGTGAGGGTCTGCTTGTTTTTCAAGAAAAAAAAGTAATATAAGGACAGTTCTGCAGCTCACATAAGCTGTTAAATTTTCTAGGAAGCAAATTATTCACTTTTCTCCCAAACACGCAGATGACAGATCAAATACCACCTGGAAACTTTAGAGTTGATCAAACATTTAAAAACTAAGGTAATTTATTACATTTCAAGAAAAGTGCAATATCCAGCTGGTAACTGTCTGCAGCAGTGAGCACGCACACAGTGGTTCAGTGGGTAGTGCTTTTGCCTCACAGCAAGACTGCTGAGTTCAAAATTGGGCAGGGCCTCCCTGTGCACAGTTTGCATGTTTTCCCCTTTGCTTGTGTGTGTTTTCTCCAACCATGAAAAGATCATGATAGACGAAGATATTACTGCTTATCTTAGCTCAGGAAACTCCCAAAAAAAAAGGGATTATACATTCTCACAGGTTCAATTTGAGGGTAATAAAAAAACATACTGAGTGAAAAAAAATCTTGCATTTGTTAACAATCCAGCCTGCTGATTTTTGCTGTGCATACTAAGTACTTTTCAACATAACAGGACATAGAATGGCATTTTTAAAAGCACCATCTAGCATTTTGAGAAAGCAGCCTGTGCATTTTTCTTTTTTACGGGATTAATAATGTCAACAAACAAACAGGGCATTGCTGGGTGTTCTGCATGAATATCAGACAGTAATTGTCACCGTGTTACATTTTGCAGTGGGTACCTATGCATCAGATTTGCCTTGGAATCTGTCTGACTGATAAAAACTCAAATGCAGGAGATAGAAGAGAAATTTTATAACTTTTCTGACAAACAAATTTCAATTTCAAATCGCATGTCATCGAATGAAAAATGCATGCTACATAGCATGTATATTATCCTCTTAAACAAAATTAAAATATATTTAAGACTTGAAGGGTGACATATAGCATGACATTTATGAAAATATTAGCTTCATGGAAAATGTAAATCTGAATTTGATAAATGCCACCAGTAACTCTTGAACAGAAATCTGGCATTGTTTTCAGCTTGTTGAGTCTGTCAGTGTATCAGCTTGGAAAAATGCATTCTTGGAGACAACCGGTATAGCGGGAACTACCACAAAAGCAATTTTGAGTATTTTGGCATGTGTTTATATGCATGTCTGCCTGTGGATGGATTTTGTCAACACGATCGTGTTGCAATCATACAGAATAAAGATTCAGAGCTTAACAGATGTAATGCTGAGCTCAAAATAAAGGCAGAAATAAAAGCTGGGTCTGGTCTGACCAATAAGGGGACCACAGAAGGTTCCCGTAATACTCCTCTGTCCTACATTCTTCTTACTTTTAAATTCCTCATATAAGTGTCTTTGTTGTTTATATGAAAGTTTAGTATTTACTAGCTGTGATAGCTGGTATTGGTAGCCTTTTAGGAGTATCTGCATGCATATGTGTGTGTGTGTGTGTGTGTGTGTGTGTGTGTGTGTGTGTGTGTGCACGCGCACACGCTATCATGACAAAATGTGGCACTCAAGACACCTACAGTTGCAGGAGCTACCACAAAGTGTTGTTTTAGTACTGTGGCAGGTATCTGTCTGTCTGTCTGTCTGTTTGTTGACAGATTTTGTCAAAGTAATAGTCACAACTGTGCAAGATGCCGTTACAAAATATTAAAGGTGCATTGTTAACATTGAAATAAAGGAAGAGTTAAATTGTTGATTTGTTCCCAAAATTCACTGGCGTGGTCCCATTTATGGTCTTTTTTGGTGAATATCCCAAAATATACTGTGTTTGGACAGTGAAACTCATGACACCTATAAAAGCCACTTTTCTCAAAGAACAGATGGCACCACATTCTACAACATCACGGTATTTCTTAAACAATATTAGAAATGTCTTATTATTTCAGGATACTATGAAAGTGCTCCCATTTAAATATTTACTTGGTGTCTATCACTGGTCCATATAATAGTTTAATGGTTTGTGTTCTTCTGAAAAAATAGTGAATAGTTTTAAGAAACGAGTCATTCCCATAAATCAGAACTGAGTGGCTGGACTGATCTCATGACAAGAAACCAACTTTTACTGAAAGAAATTCTTTTGAAGTCACGCTACAGTGAGTCATTACTTAAAATAACTGTTCAGCTTCTAATTATTTTACCAGAATAGGAAGAAGACTTTGCCCTGCTGTTATCTGCCAGGTATTCAATTTGAAGTCCAGGAATTAGGAGATGATAAGCAGAAGATGTTCAATTTAAAGGAAATCACTGATCTTGAAAGTTTACAACACTTGATGTGCCAAATTCCAAAGTTAGAAATCTTAATATAAATCAGGTTCAACAAGTGACAAAAATAGAATCAATCTTTAGTGGTCTTTGTGGTTTTGCTCATTCATTTGACCTTGACATATGGGAGCAACGCGTTCTTGAGTTTAGTGAATGGGAGTCCCAGGACTACTGCATTTATCATAGAAATACTGAGCTGTCAAGTCACACTACATACCTGTCAAGAGGGGCTCAAAGGTACAGCTCCGACTCCTCTCCTCTGTTGCAGTGCATGATTCTTCATTGCATTGCATAGCAGGCCTATTCACCGTTGTTTTCAGCCATATGTCAACATAATTCATTTCCTTATGTGACAGCTCCTTACAGTAAGAAACCCTGGGTCTACTAGTTGACAGAACCATCTTTACATAACCAAGGGGTTGTGCTAACCACTACTGCTGTGAAACAATGGTGTGAAAATGATACAGGTCAGTTTATTTGAGGAGAAATAATTTAGATGTAATTTGACATGTTGTTTCCACAAGTACTGCAGATTAGGTTAAATAAAATGACAATATTTTTACAAATGAGCTTAGCGAGGCATAAGAATAAGCACCTATGAGTGTAGAGACAACACTTTGTCATCATGCTTCTCATTGTGACATCTGAAAAGACCCACAGGTGCTGTGGAAAGTGACTGTGTTGTCATATTTCATTTAGGCATCCTTCTGCAAAGCTGTAATTGCCTAATTAGCTTGTTAATTAGGAGATTAGCATTTACTGATAGAGTGGCTTGCTCTGTTGTGATGAGAGTAATACAGATTAAGTGAGAAGTTATGGGTGCATGAGTTCACAATTTTGCTGTCCATAAAGGGGTCAGAAATCATTAAAAGATTTGTGAAATTTCTGGGTGTATTACAAGTGAAGATGTCTTTTCTTTTAGCTTCCTTGTATCAGAATTGGTGTTGAAGAAGGTGAAAGAATGTAGAAGGCAGCCTGTCACAGAGCAGCGAGATACTTCCTGGTCTGAGTGTCGCCTGCGTGATCCCCTGTTGCTCAGGGAGATTGAAGGAAATGACCGAGCAGACGGTGCCAGGGACATTACTAACCCAATTATAAACAGTCTTTCATCTGGTTTGGATATTTTATTTATTTCCTGATATTTGTCGCTGCTGTGCATGCACTTTGTCTTCATTATGGCCACAAATATGAAAGCATAGAGAAGTAGCAGGAATATTGGTTTAATCTGCTTCTTGGTTTCATGTCATAAACTAATTTTTATAGGAAATGATGCCTTTAAAATGCAGATGTATATGGCTCAGATACAGGTGGAGGACCAGTCGAGTCAAATCAGTTTTATTTTTACAAATGTTTTGAAAGTGCCAGATGAAAAACACAGGATGTTAAGCAAAATAAAGAAGTATTAATGGAAGAGGTACTCAAGTCCTTAATTAAAGTAAAAGCATTATCAGCAAAATGTACTTACAGTATCAACATTAAAAGTACTCATTATGCAGCAGTAGCATTGCTCTTGTTGATTACACTTTCATGTAGCACTTTCCTGTTGAAGCTGTGAGGAGGAGTTGATTTTAAATATTTTATATATTGTTGAGTACAGCTGTAATGTAAAAAGAGCTTATTATATGTTTTGGACATTAATTCTCATTCTGTAAAGAAACCAGTAATCATACAGAGGTTTTCAGATGAAGATAAATTAACTTCAGAGTACAAATGTAAAGTAAATAGAGAGTAAATTCGATATATTCTGAGCAGACAATTTTAAATTCTTCAATAGAGTACAAGTAGGTTTAAAACTGGGACAGCACTTCAAATTGTAGTAGTAGTAGTAGTTTGGCTGGAAGGTAGACACCCATGCAGAAAATACTGTGTCTGCTAATAAGTGATGTTAACTCCCCTTCTGATTATTTAAACAAGTGTTAGAGTGGGAGGTAAACTATTAAAATGTTACCAAAGTTAACTGGACAATTAGAGACTGGATACGTCTCAAACATGTTTGTAGGACCGGAGAAAAGTTTGCCACTGACTTTATGGCTTGTTTGAGGCTTCAAAGTCTGTCTCTAACCTTAATTTTAGACGAAGAATTATCAGCTACACCCCTAAATAAACTTAATTAAAACACAACACCTACTGTAACTTCTGTTCCAGTGAAGCAACTCAGTGCCTCTCTCTGTCCACCTCATTCATGTGTATAACTGAAAATAAAAAGTCAACCTTTTGATAAAGTTTTAATCCAAAGTGTATTACATCTAAGGAATTTGGTTTTTGAGGAAGTCAAGACAGATGTGAGAGATCCCGAGCAGACACTAATGGGGGGAGGGGGATACACAGCTATACTGCTCAGGGCGATCAATCATACTATACTTGTCCTCCCTCGACTTTCTCACTGTTACTGTCTCCACTGAATGCTCCTCTCTCTTTGCTTAAAATTATTACACAGACCATAAACCCACGGAGGTGAGTGTCCTGTTAATGTGGGTACATGTAGTGGATGCAGTAACCTTTAAGACTGGCCAACGAGTGGTGGTGGCTTGGACACGGGCCATATATTCTGGTCAATACCAAAGACATGGTCTGACTTCAGAAGGCATTTTAATTGTCATAGAGGCTACAGCCTAGATTGATTCTCAGAAGCAAAATAAAATCAGACCCTCATTATCAGGCCTTTCTTGCAAAATTCACATCAATTTGTAACATTTCTTAAAATTTTTATCTAACAATAACCTGGAGGAACTCTAACTCAACCCGTTTCCGTTGTGACATTGATGTGACTCGGCAGCCTGAACATTGACGGATAGATATAAAAATATTTCATACGCTTCATAAAAGTCAGTTAGTGTTCATTTTAATTTCTTTTCAGTTTAAGCTGCCTTTATTTTGTAAAGTCATATTGAATTTTAAAGTAAGCTATATTTCTATTTAATGAATATTTCTGCATTAAACAGCAGAAGCTTCAACACCACTAACTTCAGCTTTCATTTCATCTATTTTATCTTCTTTCTATATATAGTTATAAAGATTAAAACATTGAACTACATTTTTTCACTCCTTTCATCATCAATTTATCTGGTAATGAAGAGAAAATCTCAGAAGAGGTCAGAGTGTAGCATGTCTAAATCACTGCGGCCAGACTGCCCTCAACTCAGCTTGAGTATTGACATTATGCCAGCTATGACACCATAACTCAGCCCACTGCGATGGTCATTTGATAAATGGTATCATAAATTGTTGACAAAACAATTTGTGATGTATTATGTTACCGATGGGTTGTACTGCTTATCAAATCAAGTAATCTGGCAGGGCTCTCCATTCATCAGCATAATGCAAGCTCTAGCTGTAGATAGTGATGGCTTTGTTGCTTTGTCAACATAAAGTTCAAATGTAGTGGTGCTAGAAACAGGGAGACCAGCGAGTTTCATTATTTTTATGAGGCTCTTATGGAGGTGCAGTGTTACTATCTTTTTTCTCACTTGAGGGAACGAGTGTGATACGAGTATATTGTGTAATTTTTAGCTCATCATTATGAAATAGTCATTATATTGAAATTCTTTGGTGCATGAAAGAATCGTAGCGTACAAACAAACATCACAGATGTTTCATCATTAATGAAAAGTAATGAAGCATCAGAAAAAGGAGTCACAATCCATAATTGCATGCATGTAAAACCCTCAACGTTTCCACCGGTCCAAAGTTTAAATGAGATATTTTGGCAAAATATTTGCTTAGTTGCAAATAGTCACCCACTTACTTATGCCAAGTCTTTATTTAAATAAATGGCAAGACAGTCATTTTTTTAAATGACCATGATCATATAAAAAACTTCAATATATAATTACTGTAAAACTTGATTTAAAGGGGAAAGAGGGAAAAAAAGTTTAGAAAATTTGATTACTTTGCACCATGTTTTTAAACCTTGTTTCCCCAACTAGAAATACCTCAGTACTTTTACAACATAAAAACATTTTTTAAGGCTCAATTGGGAATCCTGACAAGATCAACATTTCTGGCGGATCCCTTTCATTATTCAATTTAGTTCAGTTCTATTCAGTTCAGTTCACTTCAATTCAGTTCAATTCAATTCAATTCAGTTCAGATCAGTTCAATTCAATTCAATTTTATTTATATAGTACCAATTCACAACAAAGTCGTCTCAAGGCACTTTACACTGTAAGGTAAAGACCCTATTGTATTAGAGAGAAAACCCCAACATGATCCCCTGTGAGCAAGAACTTGGCAACTATGGGAAGGAAGAACTCCCTTTTAACAGGAAGAGACTTCCAGCAGAACTAGGCTCATCGAGGGGCAGCCATCTGCCTCGACTGGTTGGGGGTAAGGGGAAAGAGGAAAGAGAAAGGAGAGCAAAGAGAGACACGGACTGTGGGAGAGAGAAGACAACATTTAATGACATGCAGCAGTAGCAAATAAATACATGGGGAGTGAAAAGATGTGGGTGGAGAAGAAATGCCCAGCACATCATAAGAGGCCCCCCAGCAGCCTAAACCTGTTGCAGCATACTAAGCCCAAAAGAACAAATGCTATGCTAGTGTTATGGTTAGTCAAGAAAATATACTGAGTTCATGTTTATCAAGACAACAAGTACATACACTTTCATCCATAAGTATTTGGACAATAACACATTTTCTGTAATTTTGCCTCTGTGCACCACCACACTTGTCTTTAAATCAAATAATCAAGATGTGATTAAAGTGTATACTTTCACCTTTAATTTAAGAATTTGTTTTAAGCTTTCCGTTAACTGTTATACAAATCCCCCATATTCAGAGGCTCAAAAGTAACTGGACAATGTAAAATCATTTTTTAAAATAAGGATTGTTTTTAAGACTTGGAAATGCCTTGTTGTCAGTGAAGTCTAGAACCCATGGACATCACTAAATCCTGTGTCTCCTCCTTTGAAATGGTCTGCCAGGCCTTCACTGCAGCTGCCTTCAGGTGCTGCTTGTTTGCGGGTCTCTCTGCCTTCAGTTATGGACAATGAAGGATATCCCATTTATTTGACTTGAGAAACTGTTGCAGGATGCTTTGGGTTACAATCTTTTTGCACCGTGAAGCCACATCCAATCAGTTCTGCAGCCTTTGGCTTAGTCTGATCAGAGAGTATAGCCCTGTACATTTGGAAATTCACCCTGCTACTTCTATCAGCAGTCACATCCTCAAAAAATGCTAACTGGATAGTTTCACTGGCAGTCATACGTGCCATGACATAACATTGCCTCCACCATGTTTGACAGATAATGTGGTCTACTTCATGAGCTGTTCACCATCATTCTGGAACAAGTTCATCTGTCCATTTTTTTCTAGTGTTCTTGATTTGGCTAGATGTTGAAGGAATTTTCGTAACCAAGAGAAAATTTCTGTGAATTTAGTTGTCTTTCATAGTCTTCCAGGTCTTTTGGTCTTGCTTAGCTTGCCAGTGCATTCTTTAGTCTAACACTTTGAATTAAAGCTAAAAGTATGTACTCCATTCAGATCTTCATTGCTTGATTTAAAATCCACTGTAAAGGTGTACAGATTCAAACTGACAATAAAAATGTGTCACTATTTCAAAACTTATGGACCCATATGTATGCCTTCCACCACACCACCACCACTTTTAGGACCCTCAAAGTTGCACTTGTGTCACTACACCAACAACAGCATTGGCTCACACATTTCATGGTTCAGCAGCTGATTGGCTCTTTGGGGGCAGGGATGGGAAGACTGCCATCTTTGGCATTAACAGAATTTTTACACAAAATTCAATTTAGAATTATTGAAGTGCAATGTCTCCCATTTCATTAGTTTAAAGCAGATTATCAAAATACTCATCAGTAAATGTATTGTTTGTTTGTTTTAAAACTGTGTTTCTTAAGGACTAAACAAATCATTCATTTTATCAAAGTTTAGATGGACTGGTGAATTATGTATTACAATAGCTTTTTTCACTCCCATTTTATTAAAACAAAGCAAGTACCTAGAAAGGTATCTTCCTTCCATTAAATAAGGAAAATAAAATGAAATGCATTTACATATATTCTCTACAAAGTTCTGCATCATTAATTTCACCATTAGTTTCAAGCTAGATTAAAATAAATAGCCTGTTTCACAACTACTTCACACAACTATGCTTGTTATTTAAGCTTGATTTTTCTTTACACTAATGAGATGGTTTAAAAATTAGTATTGTATTTGACATGCTGACACACATGTCAGTATTTAAGACAGTTGTTTTTCTCCTTTAAAAATATTTGTCATCTTTTATTTCTCATAGAAACATGCCAGGTAGAAAATAGTCCTATTCCACCAAACAACTCAACAGTGAGTTCATTAATGTTGGGTACTGACAAGCCGTGGTGTGAATATGACCGTACTCACCAACAGCTGTCTTTTTTCCCTCTTAAGTGTCCTGTATGGAGAGCTCAAAGAAAAGAAAAATGAAAACAGCAGTCAGCCTGGGTTGTGTAATTAGGAGGCATTTTAATAAAAGCCAAAAGCACAAATCCTTATTTTTTACCTTCTGTGAAGTCGCAAGATTACACTTTTAATTGTCAGCTTGCTTCAAACATCTTCAGGTGACTATGTACCATTTTTCTTGGCATTCATGTGAAACATACAGTACAATATTTATGAAGTGCACCACCATACAGCTGCTGCGCTACAGCCAATTTTCAACTGAAATATTTGATCTTAAAAGCCAATGCTCCACAGAAGCTTCATGCTCTTGATCAAGAAACAATGTTGCATCTTTTCATCTTGCTGTTCTTTGCTGGAAGTCGCCTGTCCATTCTTTCTCTGACAGTGCCATTTCTGTTTGGCTGGCAGTAAGCGACCCCTGGGCTTCAAAGATACATTGAAGTTCTGCAAATAATCTGTCAAGCATGGAGACCAATGACTGTAACAGCATCTGTCCACCACATCTCAACAAACCTATTCATGAATGCACCGTTTGTTGTTGACATGATGGAATGCGTTTGTTGTCATCAGAGTATTTTAGCACAGTGAAGCCCTCCAATGCAATCATTGCTCATTTCTTATCATTGTTTTAATGCTGTTTGTTGAGGAAAAGGGATTTGATGACCTACTGGTTTGTGACATTTAGTATCCACTATCTCTCCGAGGAGGTGATGGGATTTATGAAATGGGTCATACACATGCACATGAGTCTTACTTAAGCTTCCCGTTAAAGCCACATGACCTTAAGAGAGAGAGAAACATATCCCTGGAAAATGCTAATGCAGTACATTTGGTGCACATTAATTCTGTGCATGAATAAGACACGTATTTCACTTCAGGAAAAATAAAAATTTAGCATCAGAGTGATGTGTTCTCTCATCATTTTTAAACATTAAATGATTCTGCTCTTTAGCAATTAGTATTAGTACTCACATTTTGCAAAGGGTGACATCATAGCTATAATTATGCTTTTCTTGTGATGATATTGAAATTAGTGATTTGTTTGAACTAGAGCATCTTGGAATATAGTAAATACTGTGTATGTGCAACCTGGATTGATTAAAGGTATATAAAAACAGAATGCAATAATTTGAAGTCCATTAATTTTAAAATGTTACAAAGAAAAATAAATGACACATTGAAACTGAAGGATTTTGTGGGTTTTGCATGTGTTTAGTTTGAGTTTCAGGATACCATGACTTGAAGAGTCTTAATTCTCTCATAAAATGAATAATTCTGTAGTGGAAACCACTGCATGGGCACAATGAACATAATTCACCACAACATTCACTCCATGCAAACAAAAATAATTATTAAGCAAGATCCAGAATACCACTGCCCAAATTCAGTTAAGATAATGGACTCTACTGTCCTGTGGTTTGAAATTGTTTTTGGAAATTGCGGATGCTGAATTGTTTGGGGCCAAAGATGAGACAGAAGATTATATTCCCGAAAAGTGGGGATACGATAGAATCATCAGCGCTGCTACCTCCACCGCCACCACAAACCCTTTGTGTCATCACAATAGTGCCAAAACTATTTGGCACAGAATTTGAATATTGGCACAGTGATATACTTCCATGAGATCTGAGAAAGATTAGATTTTCAGCCATTTTGAAAATAGGTGTAAATATGTTTCTTATTTTATTTTACTTATTTGTTTATTTTACATTTATAGTCATATTTCTATGACTATTTATCCAATCTGCACCAAACATAAATCAAGTTGATCATGGGATCGTACACATTCATGGAAATACTATGTTATGTCTGCCAGTTGTTGCTGTTTGCTGTTGCTATGGCTAAAACAGTTTTTAAAAAAATCAGGGATATTATGGAATCAACTTTACTGCTGCATATGTCTGTTCTTAATCACTTAATTTGAATTTTAATAAAGAAAAAAATATACAAATTGGCCATGGCATCTAACTTCACATCACATCAAGTGTGGTCAGGTCAGGTTTTTATGAAGAAATTGGGGCTTTTGGGGATATACCTTTGCAGAAAGAAGCTAGTTTGAGTTGTTATCAGCACAAAGTTCAAAAGCCAGGATCTGTGATGATATGGGAATACTCTGATACACATGGAATGTGTGACATGCAGATCAGCGAAGGCACAGTTGATGCCGAACAGTATGTACAAGTTTTATTATCATCCAAATTAGGTCTCTTTGAGGGAAAGGTATTTTGTTTTCAGCAAAACAATGCCAAACCTCATTCTGCATGTAATCCAACAGCATTGCTCTGTTGTAAAATAATCTCAGTGTCAATGTGACCAAAATAAACATTTAAAAGTGGCCCCAAACTGTTGAGCTGCTGAAATCCTCTAATAAGAGAAACAGTGAAAATATTTCTGTTTAAAAAAAATACAGTAATTGGTCCCCTTAGCACCCAAACACTTACAGAATGCTTTAAAAACACAAGGTGGTGCAACACAGTGTGAAAAAATGTTCATTTAAAATGCACACATTTTTAAAAAATGACATTTGTTTCAACTTTTGATTTGCCTTTTTTTTCAAATAGATGCAGGGTGATAATTGCGCTCTGAACTATACATGTCCATCTTTTATGGTCAAAACTGCAAGTTGTTGAGCAATAAAGAACGTAGTTGGCTTGGATTCAGCAGTCTTAAGTATGGATGCCTGTGTAATGGCAGCACCTGATTTTCTGTTTTGGTAAAAATTGCTCCTCATTTTAACTTGATTTTCTCCCATATCTGTGGAAATAACTTCTCTAAAAAGTGTACTGCGCTAAAATCTCAAGGTTAATGCTTCTCTGGAGCCTTTGTGGGGATCGCTGCAATTAGTCTTTTCCCTTGTGAATTTAAAAAAGTGTTTTAAATGAAGAGGTCAGTTTTCATCATCAACCCCATGCCCTCGAAAATGAAGATAACACAGAGGTCAAATGTGTCATGTTACAGGGCTAAAATGATAGTGAACTACAACCAATTAAAAATCTGAATGAACTTTGGGTTTTGACTGTTTTCCTTGTAAATATTTGAACACCTCTGGTGGCTCAGCTCGATGGTCATTCTGTTGTAACTGGTTGCTTTATGCAAAACTATTGCTTATTGTCTCTTATAAATTTTATAGGCATGCTACCAATGTGTCAATGTGTGTGTGTGTGTGTGTGTGTTTGTGTGTGTGTGTGTGTGTGTACTGCTACTTTGGTGTATGCTCATGGATATTAAACATGACCAAAATAATGAGGTTTGTACACGTAATGTAAAGCAACTCGTAAAAAGTTAAGGTACACATAATCCTTGAGCCAAAAGTCAATTAAATGTATATTAATATATTTAACAGGAAAACAGAAACAACACTCTCAGATTGAACCAAGGAGTGAAGTTGTGGGATGAAAACTGAAAGAGTTGTTAAAAGCACTGTAAGCAAAGGGATTTGCAGGGTCAGGTAAGACATCCTACCTAACAGGTCATACCTGTTACCAACTCTTAACGTTCAAATGGTGTGATTTGGGGTTGACACAGGAAGGATGTTTGTGCCTGCTTTAACAAAATACTGTGACTGATTTATATTAATTGAGAAAGGTTTATCATGCTTTTAAAAACACACTTAAACACAACTAAGAAAATATATTCATTCAAATATTTTTGGGGGGGATGCAGTTAATTTTATTTGCACCACATACATTTCATTTGGAGTAACTGAGATTTGAAATGTCTGCTTTCTTTGTTTTACAACACACACGCGCGCGCACACACACACACACACACACACACACACACACACACACACACACACACACACACACACACACATTTTTTTC